>CACSLK010027829.1:625334-638807 GCA_902706635.1 Striga hermonthica | reverse complement strand
GATATGATGAGAAAGACGAGAAAGAATTGAACTATTTAGTGTTCAAAATCTAAACAAAATACATAAAAGTTACATATGTATGTTATAAACATATACGAACAGATATGTTATGAACTTATTTATACATTTGTTAGTAGAGTTAAACAGATCTGTTAGAAACTTACCTATTTTTCAAACCCTGAACAAAGTACATAAAACTTTGAAAATGTTCGACCAATGTCATGTTCTCTTCGAAAAACAATTTCGAAAAACATCTAGAAAATTTCGAATTATGAATAAAATATGATATATCTTTAAAGCTTATTCAAAAGGAATTTCAAAAAACGACGCAGATCATTGAAAATAATAAAAAATAAAAACTATGTTTAACAAAAAATATTTCAGCTCTTCATAGATTTGTAATATTATCGCCCGATTTTGACTGACCTGTTAATATTTAGCAACACAAATTAAGAAATCGGGACAAATATTTATTTTTCGATCACTACTGTTGGCTACAAAAACAACATTTCTCGGATTTTTTTTATTTTTTATTTTTTAAGTCTCTACTGGGAGAAAATCTCCGGTAAAATATTTATTTTGTATTGAATATCGCCGAGTTTGTCGTAAGATCGAGTTAATGATTAGGGTTTCAGACAGAGTGAATAACGAAAGAAGCGCCGACATCAAACAAAAAAATTGGCTTACATCACTCGAGGAGTTTATCTCTATTTATAGTCATGTTATCATTGACCTGTTTTACATCATTCAATCAATATATTTCTTTATGGCCCAACAATTGCCATTTTGTTCAAATGTCTTAAATATTTGACACATATCTTTATTTATCAACCAAATACAATTATTTATTTCGTAATATTTTGCTGGTATTTTTATAATATTTTTTTTTTAAATTTCCTATATGATCTATAGTACAAGATACAATAATTATTTAAACAAATAAAATCATTATATGTCTTAATTTGAAGATAATGATTTGTAGTGATGAAAATTCTGTTGATAGAAAAACCATAAACGTTGTATATAAAGAATTATATAACAATATTTAGTTATTCTTTTTTAGAACATTTTTCCAATGATAATATTATGATTTTTATTATTGTTTATATCTTTTTATTATTTTTGTTCTATTATAATATTTTCCGTGCAAATGCACGGGTTAAAAACTAGTGTCTATGTTATTTGGAGCACTCAGCAATCATGGTCATTATCCCAAGAACAGGTAAATGAGTTTTATAGATCACCAACCATTTGGGACATCTATATCTATATAAAAAGAATTACCATTTTTTAAATATAGCAAGTTTTTCCCTCCAAAATATTAAATATATTCTAATTATAGTAATAGTTGTACAATTGTTAATAAGCACAAAAAATGGCTCCTTAAATGCAGTGTTCCCTTAATTATAGATTGTTAATAAGCACAAAAAATCGCTCCTTAAATGTAGTGTTCCCTTAATTATAGCGTGCACAATTAAATAGGCGTTCAACAACAAATTGGATTGCCTTTTTTGTTTAAACTTTCCCACAACAATATCGGAATTTTTGTTTTACATATAAATCTGATTTTTTTTTTCAACACAAAATCCGCTAAAAGTTTAGATATTCACGTGTACAATTTATTTACATATTGGATTCTCATTAGGATTGAAACTTTTAATTGCACTGGGGGAAATATGACATTAATTAAAAAACTTTTTTTAAAAAAAAAATTGATTCATTGGGGGAATATGACATTAATTGCATTGGGAAATATGTTTTTTTTTAAAAAAAAAAAAAACATATTTAATAAATGTTACCCTTAATTTTTAGGATTCGTTGATTTCAAATCTAAGTTTTTTGCTGAATTATGATAATCCGCAGGTTTTTTTTTCTCCCATAAATATGTGGTAGTGTTTTGTATTAAATTTAATATCATTTTTTTATTTGAAAACCGATTAACATATATATTGATTTGCTCATTTTACAAAAGTCATCATTATTGTCACACAATATTTTTAAATATTAAATTAAAATTTATACTACAAAACTTTATGTTTGCTATTTAAAGATTGCAATTTTTTTTATTAATGTGATATAATAATCGGATAGTATTTTATTAATACTAATCAGATTAACACTGGAATTTCATATCAAAATAAATTGTAGGATTCGTTACAAAACTCTAAAACTCTAATTGCATATGAAACTTTCTAATATATAGAATTTGTTACACTTTGTATTTCAAAAATCTCCAATTAAAAATTGACTGAAACTCTAATCGTTTTTAAGAACTCAATTTTGAATTGAGTTCCACTTTATGGTATCCAGTAAATCAATGTTTTAAAATTTAAAATAACTAATATAAAAAATTTGGTTTAATTTACAATTCAAATATATCTACATATATATATATTCGAAACCCATAACAAAGTTATTAACAATTGACTGAAAATATGATTCTTGATACTCAATTTTGTATTGAATTCGAATTTCAAAAATCTAAGAAATCTGCAACAATTTCTAAAAGTTAGATAATCAAAGCAAGAGAAGGATTGTCTTAATCCAAAAAGATAAACATGATCCATAAAAATATGAATTAGATAAACATGAATCAATTTATTTAAGAACTATTTTTTCCCTTAAAAAGTTGTGAATTATATAACCTCCGATATACACAAGATTCATACAAAATAAAATTTAGATATACATAAATCAATTTATTTATTAAATATTTTAAATTTATAAACACGTAATATAAAAATATATATCACGTGTTTATAAAACTGGTGAATATAGATACACGAATATATAACAACAAATGTTTAAAAGATCTCCACCCAACTAACTTACACATTAGTCGAAATAAACTCATGTTAAAACTTTCCAATCTTAATCTACGACCCAATATGCAATCTTAGTCTCATTAAAAAATTTAATAGATTTGTGCCGAAATTAAATTAATCAAATTTTGTTTGGACTGTGCAAAGGGTTCAATTGTGTTTCACTTGGGCTTCATATGCAAGGCCTGTCAATGATAGTCTCTAAATTACTGTTAATGTTCTTTTACTTTACGATTATTTTCATACTTAATGAAAATACTAATTGTTAATGTTCTTTTACTTTACGATTGTTTTCAAGTTAATAACTTGACTACTTTTCATCATTAAGATCCACTCCCCCAAAATAAAATTATTGGATTTATTTTTTGGGGGGAAGGATCTTAATTATGAAAAGTAGTCAAGTTGTTAACTGAAAATTGTTATCTAATATCAGCTCACAAATTTCAATAGAAAATCGAACAAACAAAAAGATGTTAGTAGCTGTGACAAAAAATCATTTAAATTTGGTGGTTAGTTACTAAAGAAAATGTCATCTTTTATATCTCTAAACACGTATCAATGATAACTTTGAACAAAATTAAGATAGATAGCCTATTCATAAACAATTAATAAAAAACAAACTAATTTTATGTCGAACCTGAAACATTGCAATTAATAGGAAAAGTTTACGTTTATTTACAGTCTTATTTTGATTTATTTGATGGTCAACCTAATAATTGTTGTATGTAATTTTTTGTTTTATTTGGAGAAAATTGTGAAATATGGATTATGAAAAAGGGAGAGGGGAGAGAAATTAGAGAGAATCATTATATTATGTATCAATCTATAAATTATTCAACTCACTATTAAGGAAGTTATATGATTCAAACTAAAAATATACTTTATTAGTATAGCTGAGAAGGTACAATAACTCTACATAGAATAGGAATGAAAGAGTTAAATTAGGAATAAAATATAATTTATAATACAGTTGGAAATTAGAAAAGTAGTCCAAGCGTGGGGGCAATTTTTTCTACGACAACAATCAGCATTCACAGCCCAAGAGAGAAGCCCAGCCAGGGAGCCCAATTGAGTGACGCCAGTTTCCGCAGCCCTTTGTGCAGCCCGCGTCTGGTTGGAATCGGCCCGTGCTCCTCACAACGAGTTACCCAATAATCAAACTCATAATGTTGTGTACAAAGAGGTTTTTAATAATATAAATGTTTTTCGTGAGGAACATTGTGTGATGAATGATGTTCGTATATATCAGACTCTCATATATCTAATGCATATCAAATTATACTATTCTCTAAATTTATATACCCGTGCATCGCACGGGATACGCACTAGTTATATCTAACAGCATGACATAGGAGATGAAGTTTAAATTAAAAAGAAAAGGAAAAACACACACACACGCACAATCCAACCTTTACTGTGGAGTCCAACAAGGAAACAGCAATATGTTTACCCTCTGGGCTGACTGCCACCGCCACAACATCGTCATTCATTTTCAGATTCCTCACCGGAGATACTGTCAGATGTTTATAATCCTGCAAACCCACAGTAATGAAATTTGTACTAGTTAAGTTGCGTTCAAAAAACACAAGGGAATATCTCGTGAAAATTTTATAACATGGACAATCAATTGTTATGTTAGTTGACAAACAAAATCAGTTGCAACTAACAAAATGAGAAAAGAGAACAGCAACTTGTATTTGGCACATACTTCACCGGTTTTCTGGGCAATTTGGTACTCCCAAAACTTGACATCCTTGTCCGAACTCCCTGTGACAAAACCATCAGCTGTTGCAACAATAGACTGAACAGACCCACCATGAGCTTCGATAACTTCGACACCAGTACCACTTCGGACATCAATAATCTCCAGAGTCCCATTTTTTGTGCCAACAATTGCATACTTATCACCTGGGACAAATAGGCCACACAATCCAAACCCTGAATCAATAGTTCGGAGACAAGTTCCAGTACTAGGATTCCATATCTTAATAGCACTGTGACTTGTCGACATCAAAAGACTATTGTCCGAGCTAAGAGTGACACTTCTCACATCTGAACGATGTCCTTGTAGTTCAATGGCACTTGTTTTTGCTGCCGAAGTGCTTTCAATTGAATAAAATTCTAGCATATTATTGTTTAAAGACAATGCTAAAGTTGCCATGGAACCTTTTGGAGTGATAGGACAGAAAGACATAGAGCATATCTTCTTCCTGGAACGTATCACCTGTAGTGGTTTAAAGACATCTGGGACTGTAACCGTAACCTCAGCCCCCTCTTCAACTTCAACATTTGTTTTTCCGTTTTCGGTAGTATTGGTATTTCCCTTTGAGATTTTCTTCACCTTCCTGTTCACTCTTCTTTTTGCTTTGCGTCTAGCTTCAGACTCATCCAACATGTGAAACATCTCGACCATCGTCCCAGCTACTTGACAAGCCAACAAATTCCCGGACTTGCTGAACCTCACAGAAGACACTCTATCTTTGCTCTGCCTCTGTATGTCACCAAAATGCTTCAGAACTTCCCATTTGTTCTGCACAGGTGCATTTCCATTGCCAACATCAGATTCAATATTCGCCAGCCCGGGTTTTTCATCAGCCAAATCATTCTTAATCGTGAAAAATCTGAGCTCCAGGTCTGCCGACCCAGTTACCAGATACCTCTCATCAGGATCAACATCAATGGACCATATTTCACTGTGATGGCCACTAACAATCTGTACACAGTGCTGGGTTTCCAGATCCCATACCCTCAAAAACTTGTCTTTCGATGAACTAACCAATTTATTACCAGAATCGAGGAACACAAGGTCAGTGACCTGTTGGATGAAAAGGAACAATTATCAGAATCCTTCTGTTCCAAAGTTGGGGAAAAAAATAAATATGATTGGATTCTTGCATAAAGCAGAAATATGACTTAGATATCTATAAGAATTATAAAAAACCTGATCACGATGGCCCCGAAGGCGAAAGAGCCCAGCTTCACCAATAACATCCCATAAAATAATGTCACAGTCTTTGCTTCCAGAAGCAATCAAAGATCCAAGCTTGTTGAATTGAAGGACTGTAACTGCAGATTTATGTCCATTCAAAGTGGTTTCACATGTTCCCTTGTCAACATCCCATATTCTTACAGCACCATCAGCATACCCACTTGCAATCTGCAAACAAACCAAGCACATCCTCCATTATTCCCATTTCAACAGAAGAATCAAAATAAAAAGAAAAGGACATCTGTACAAAATTTGTTTAATGAAGAAAAGATGCAAAGATAGAGCCATAGTAACCAAACAAAGACATATATTTGTTGGTAGTACCAGAGTAGACGAAGACGAGGCGATGGAGGTGACTGCGAGAGAGGGGCCGCGAGAAGAGGAGGTGGGCGCCGGAGATAATGCCTTGATGCAGCTCCCCTGACGCACGTGCCACACGGCGAGCTTCTCTAGCGCCGCCGCCAATAGGTGCTTGCCGGAGCTGTCGTATGTTATATTGCTGTCAACCGACACTATCACCCCAAACGCCGACGCGGCCTTGTACCTATAGTATATCTTCACCATTTTTCACTTGGCTCCTTGCCGGCGGCCGGAGGCGGAGAATTTGGCTTGGGCTGGAGGAGACGAACGTTGAATTTCAGGGTTTAGGGTTTAAACTTGCATCTTCATCCTGTTTTGTTCTTTTATTATTACTTTTTTTTTATTTTTTATTTTATTCTTCTTGTGTTTATACTTTAGGGCTTGGACTGTTAAAATGGGCCAATGCCTGAGTTCTCTTTGGGCCTCTCTTGACTTTAGCCTATAATCGGTTGAGATAATTACCTCGGGGGAAATTTTTAGAGGAAATTACTCAGGGAACAATGAACCAACAACTTTTTTACACGCTTACTATCAGATAAAAAACTTTAGCAAATTTAGATTTTTATGCCATTTTAATTACAAACATACCAGACTTTTAGTTTAGACAATAAAATATATTATCTTCAATTAATATTTAGTTAATGGGAGCAGTTACCAATATTAAAAAAAGACATCCACATCTCCTAGAACACTTTCTCATCTCCCCACTCACGCACTCTTTCACTCTCTCTCTTGAGTCTCTTCTTCTTCTTCATCTTTTTTAGAATTCTTCGCTTATTTTTTTCTCTTCCTCTCCAACTAAATTTTTTCTTCTTTTTCATTTTTTGATCGGTTGAGTTCTGAAGTCCGGTTGTCTAGGATCGATTCACCATCATCTGACGACAGATGCATCCTCTTCTCAACTTCATTCTTATTAAACCCTAGAACCAATTTCTATGGTGAAAACCAAAATCCCTCCAATAACCGGTGAATTCTCCCAGTTGCGGTGCCGGTATAGATGCACACTGAGGATGAAAAGAAACGACGCCTAAGTATGAAGAAGACGATGGCTACGAGTCGTTCAACAAATAGACGGGTGAAGATCGAAATTGGAATGAAATTCCTGAGAATTACGAACAACTCGACGCATGGATCTGAAATTATTTTCAGTATATGTTCTGTATATGTTCGGTATATGTTCGGTATATATATATAATTCCAGAAAATAATATATGTTCGGTATACATATTTAATTCTAGAAAATAGTATATGTTATGTATATGTTCGGTATAATGTTAGGTATCTTTTTATATAAACCCCATATATATATATACATATATATATATATATATATATATAAACATCAGATCGAAAAAAAAAAACCCAGAAAATATACTACATATATACATAAACCAGTTTCAAAATGAAGATAATACATGTTTTTTCAGATATATTAATTAGTTTATATACTGAATATATACGCAATATATACTGCGTGGAATTGAAATGGAAAAAAATTGACACGCAATATACCCGTAGCTGAAAATCCCATCATTTGAGGAGGTGGTTACATTAAATATGGTAACTGAAAATATTCTGTTGTAGTGTATATGTATAATTAATTAACATAAAATTGGTAAACTTGCAAATAAAATTTGACCCCTAGTAAAATTATAATTTTTTCTAAATCATGTAGTATAAATAAAAATTCCACAAATTTTTATAACTGTCCCATTTATAATACACAATCCTACAAATACCAACAGGTATGAGAATTTCAAAAAAGTCTATGAGGAATTCCAAAAATTCTTTAATAAGAAGTTACATTAATCAAAATTTAAAACAATAACTCATTTTTTTCTCTCTCTTTCTCTTTTCTTTTTCCTTCTCACTCCCTTCTCACACTTCGTTTTTTGCTATGTTCTGCTTCTTCTTCTTCTTCAACATAAAAACAAAAGAGAAAAAAAAAAAATGATCAATTAGTACTACGTCGTCTGCAATATGATTTGATTTTCATCAATTTCTGTCATTGTTTCTTAATGTTAAAAAATTAAAAATTACAAAATAAACATATATTATAAGAGGTCTGAAATTAGATATATCCAAAGCGAAAAAGATATAAACAAGAAACAGAGCAACAACTAAGTAATAACACAACAACTAAATATGTGGATTATATTAAAAAAAAAAAACTTAAATTGAAAAGGCAACATGAAAAAAAAAAAAAACTTTAAAGCAACATGATAAAAACATGAGAATAACTAAAATTTTGCCGCAGCACAACCAGTCAACATAAAAAAACATAAAAAATAATATTAATCTTATAAACTCAATAATGAAGGATCCTGAAAATATTTAAAAATTTCGTAGCCACATTATATTTTCAAACAAGTTTAATCTCCATAAATAAAATTACAACATATTCTCATAAAACAAACAATTCGCCTCAGACTAAGAACTCCAATAAAATGAACACATACGAAAAATCATACTTCAAAAACTAATCAACAAGGAAATCTCAAGTTTCTTCAGAAATCGACGAAATACAGGGTTCAATCGGCTCAAAAAATTAAGGTTGGACTCAAGGTAAGTCTCTGGTTTAGAAAGGGTTCGGCTCTACAAAATTTAAATCGAAACTTGAAGCAATATTAATCGAACTCGAATCCTTACCTTTCTTCTAAATATCGGAAATCAGAAGTCTGCACTGGGTCGTCACACCCGCGGCTGGGGCACACCTACGCCACCACTGCCCGCCACATCCTCCAGCCTCCCGTCAACGAGAATCAAATTTGTCATTGTTTTAGGCTCCATCATCCAGCCTCATCCTCTGTAACCAGCCATCCGACATAAGGAGAGAAGGAAAAAAGGGGTAGGGTAGGTTACGGGAAAGAATGATAGATATAAAGGGGATGATAAACCGTTTCACGGGTATTAAAAAGTACAGATTTTTTAAAATCTAAAAGAATCCACAAAAGAGTATAATTGGAAACAGAAAAGGTAATTGCATCTAAATAATAAGAGGGAGTAGTTATATAAACTCTATGAGCAAATAGATAAGGAGTGTCATTATTTCTTACTTCGGCCGTTATAATTGTTTTTCTCTTATGGGATACAATTAATTCTCTTCCACATTTATGTTCTCGTATTCCATGCTTATTCTTTATTGTTTTGTACATTCTTTTTCAACGATGTATACCATATACATGGAAAAGATTTTTATTGATACTATTAAGGAACATATGAGTAAGAAGTGTGTAATTTCAATCTAATTCAATGTATCTCTTTGACGTTCTCTCACCAAGAACCGATTATGAGGAATTTTCACCCTTTATCATCATATATGATTTATATTACTCTTATATACCTCTTATATTCTTATTTATAAAATTACCTAAACAAGCCAAAAATATTTCAATTTTACCCGTAACTGTTATTACCCAAGTTCAAACAAATTCAATGCAAATGAGATCCTTAATTCAAATTAATTATCTACTAACCTAAACAATTGGATGTTTAATTCACTCTCTCACTTCAAACCACCCCACCCTCTTCGTTCATCTCTCTCTCTCTCTCTCTCTCTCTCTCTCTCTCTCTCTCTCTCTCTCTCTCTCTCTCTCTCTCTCTCTCCAAGACCGCTCAACCCTTTCTCCCAATTTACTCGTCTACGACCAAGACTAAACTCTGACTTCAAATACTCCGACAGCCTCATCGTCGTCGGGATCTCCCTCTGCAAAGTCGTCGTGTGAAGCCATCTCGTGGCTGCTCATCTACCGCATTGCATCCTACAAGTCCCTCGAGTCCACCATCGACAAGAGCCTCCGAAAAGCTCGAGACGATGAAGACGATTGACCCAAACCCCACCACCGGGGCCCTTCTCAAGAAATCGTCAAAGAACAAGAAGATGAACCGCATAGAGACCTCGCTGAAGGAGTGCAGCCGCGACTTCTCGATGTTCAAGTTCAAATCCGGCGCGCACGAAAAATGAGAAAATTGTTTTTTTTTTCATTTTTGTTTATGTTGTTTTGATATTCATTTTGACGAAAACTTGGTGTTCTTGAAACCGTTTTTTACGAATAACTTGGTATTGTTTTTGGTATTCATATTCTTGTTGACCAATAATTTGGTGTTGTTTTGGCCATGATTGAATTCGTTTTGACGAAAAACTTCTCAGAGGATAATTTTCGAACACTTGGTATGCTTGATTCGTTGATAGTTAGTTCTATTCTATACATCTTGCGGGTATATACAATATATTTTCTGTATATGTTTCGGGGTATGAATATTTATATGTTTCGGGTACGAAATTATACCATCATATATGAAAATTTACATGTTGCGGGTATATACAGTATATACCAAAGTTGTACAACACACATATGCCTAAAATATACATGAAATATACACTTGAGATTTTCGTAATTCAAGCCAACGAAAGATAGGGACACACATATACATAGAATATACTTTAATTATACACCCGAGTTTCAATCGTTTCTCAAAATTGAATTCGGAACCCACATATACATAAATATACCTAAGATATACACTCGATCTCTGAACTGAGATCTCATTCAGAACCCACATATAGATAAAACATACCTAAGATATACACTTCCATATCAATGACGAGTTTCAAATTTGAATTTCCTATTTTTCCATTTCCTCCGCAACACAGTTAGTTTTCTAATTTTCATTCCATATCAATGAAGATAATTTTTTTTTTTTTTTTTTTTTTTTGAAAACGGCGAAAATCATGTGACCTACTATGGATGGTAGAATACTTATAGTTAAATGTAACTGATTTTTTTATTTTAAAACGGTGGAAATCATGAGTCCACTTTTTAGGCAACTGAATTTTAGGCATAAATGTAGCTAAATTTTGACAATTAGGTAGAAACACAATTACTTATTTATGGATGATAAATTTGCAAAATTTTCAATTTCTGTAGGTTACGTAAAAAATTTCCATCATATACCCACCTGGGCTATAGCCTGTGGACCCTTTGTTGTAAGTTTGTCCATACTTGTAATTGAATGTTCATCAAAATTTCACCGAAAAATTACTTATTAATAAAAAAAATACTCAAAGAAGTATAGATTGGAATTCAGAAGTTGATGGCGTGTTTGTAATTTGTATATGAAATATCTCAATCGTTACTCAATTCATACTCAAAATATAACACAACTTTAACTCAATTCAATATCTTTTATATTATCAATATAATTCATTAATGTCAACTAGACATTCTTACGCATCATATCAATCTTAATTTAATATTCATCCCCACATAGTATCTCTCTCCCACTTTTACATCAATAAGTTTAATTATTTTATTTTAAATATTACTCAATATAAAATCAAAATCTCACCAACAATTAATCATATACCACTTTTTTCAAATCTGGTTAACCAGCAAAACGCATTTTAAGCATATATATTTGTATACAAACACGCTCTGAGTCTCAAAACTTATACAACAAATTTTTTTCATTTGATACTTTTTGTGTAAGAATTCTCAAAAACCTATTCCACATTGGTTGGATGTTTTTTTAGCAATTTATGTGTGCAATAGTTACCTAAGTTTGGATCTTTCCTTGAATCATATTGTGTGGGAAAAGGTAATTGTGAGTATTCTTGATGCTAATTATCTTCCTTCTTTAAGATAAAGGCAGCCAAATAAAAAGTCAAACTAAAATCTATATGTGGTTTTACCACATTTTAAACATGCATTTGAAAAGGGAAATCAAGGGTTATTTGTATTCATGATGTTGAAATACTATGATGCAAATTCATTCTATATATTAAGTTATATAACTCTTCGAAGACTAAGTTTTGTTTTTCCGCTTTGTTTCAATGAATTTACGTCATAACTATATTTTTTTGGTACAAAAATAAAAAAAACTACTCTTTTTTTTTTTTTGGTACAGGGACCTTCCGGTTTTCGGATTCACAGGGGAATCGATTAATCTGGTATCGAGCCGGGTAGGACCACAAAAACGGCAAAAAAACTACTCTTTTCAATTTCATATGTAGCTTAGTAAATTCTAAAAAAATGAAACTTAAATATGGATTAAAGTATGCAAATAACTGATAATTTGTTCTTGCACAAAGGAAAGTGAGACAATAATTTGTATGAGAGTTTTCTAAATAATCAAATTTTTTGTCCAACAACTTGATTGGTTGCAGTTTTATCGTTAACTTTTTAAAATATAATTTAAGTTTAATAGTGTAATATTAAAGAATCGGGGCAAGGAGGTAGGACCAATAGCTTGATTGGTTGTAGTTTTGTCATTAAATTTTTAAAATATAATTTAAGTTTAGTACTTGTAAGATCGGAGAATCGGGCAAAGGTGCGGTCTCACGCAGATGAAAAGCACTATAAAAGAGTAGACCTAGATGCAGTTTAGTGAACTTTCATCTCAAAATTAATTGGTGATAGGAGAAGTAGCACCCACTAGGTATATATATAAGCTAAACTCAATTTTCTTATAGAATCAATGTGAGACAACTCACAAGTGATACCCGAACAGTACCGTAACTTTTTATTTAATTATGACAATTTTCATACAAAATAAAGTCATGCAACCCATTATTGCAGTGTTAAGTAAAAGAAAATAAATCTAAAGTTCATTGCAATGAATAATAACCATCCATCCAATGGAATTTGCTATGATTGGAATTTGGAAACTTAGTAAAGTAACACATGTAACATGGGGTGCCAAATAATAAATGTATAGGACATTTTATTTATAATGTTGGGTACTTATATCATATATAACTCGTACTTCATGTATCCGTGCAATGCACAACATTTAATTTAAATAAATAATTTTCTATTATCTAATAATAATTGGTTTATTTATTTAATGTAATAATCGTTAATGGATATGTATCTGTCTGAATTTATTAATCATTAATTGGATACATAAAATATATTTTATGTATTGTTTATTTAAATTTGAATACTTTTATTTTTGGTTTTTTATGTTTTTATAACTGATAAGACATACAAAATTTTGCTAATATTATTCATATTGTTTTAAGTTTTATGTAATGGGTTAATTTTGTATTTTTATTTCTTATGATTCTAATAAAAATAAAAATTATAAAAAAGAAAATAATTTTCTCTTTTAACAATTCATATTTTTTTGGTGGATTATATATAAAATTATATAAATTTAATTTGTTTTAAAAGGTTACTACTTTAAGTAAATAATTAATTCTTAATTACCATTTTTTTCTTATTTCGTTTGCACTAAATACTAATATATTTTTACATATATTAGATTATTAAGCTGGCAATTTTTTTTTTTTTTTGTTTA
>CACSLK010027829.1:589959-601199 GCA_902706635.1 Striga hermonthica | reverse complement strand
AAAAAATAAAGTACAAATGAGTGACCAACACCAGTATGTTTACACTTTCAACTCAAGTGTATTTTGTAGAATCAATCGGAACTGAACATGTAAGCAAATATGGGCCCTTCGAAATGCCACCATTTCGAAAAGGCCCAGCAAGAACGACCCACATGGAGCCCAATCAATTATAGCTCTCTAAATATCAGACAAACCACCCCCATCTTTCCGTTATATTTCAAATGGAACCACATGACCGTAGACTAAGGGTGTGCTTAGAAACAAATATATCCGCTAACACAAGTTTTTTTGGTTAACTACATTTAATTTTTAAAAAGTTAATATGGGTAATATTAGTGTAATTTTAATATCATATTTAAACAATATTTAAAATAAAATAATTAAAATTGATTTGATGTAGAACTATGAGAGATGCATCATATTTAAATAATATTTAAAATAAAATAATTAAAGTTGATTTGATGTAGAACTATGCGAGATGATGCGAAATGATGATTAGTTAAATTATGTGATTGCATAAATTGTGAATTAAAGTTGATATAATTTGTAAGATTGATTGATTGATATTATTTTGTTAATGAAATTATGTTCAAGTTGATTTAGATTTTGAGTATGAATTGAGTATGAATTGAGATAATTTATAAACAAACACAACCTAAGATTGACCATGAAATGGTTTGGTTTGGCGATTTCGAAATCTCATAACGTAATCGAAATTTGGAGATTAGCGAAATTTTATTTTTGGTTCATGAAAGAAATTAGAACGGTTTAATTTGGCCATCTTTATATTTTAATTCTATTCAGTTTTGATATGAGGAGGTTATCGAGAGATTATTAGGATTGATATTTTTTTCAGAACAATAGAGAATATTATAAATCAAAACGCACAAATGTGCAAAAATACAACCCTTAGTTGAATGAAAACAACCAAAAGCTTAATAAAATGAGAGGTCATATCGGACGACCGCCTAGAATCTCGACACTAGCAACGCTAAAAGTAAAAATAATTAATTTTTAGCTAAAAATGGGATTTTTTTTTTCTTTTTTAGGATTGATATTGTTAGGGTCGGATATAAGGAGATTCATAATTAATTTTTTCCAAATTAGCTTTAAAAATAAAAACAAACCAATCACAATTTCGCTAAAAATATGTTTGTGAATGTTAGTGATAAAAAAATATACTCTTAATATAATATATATAATTTAAAAGAATATTTTTTATTCCATAATTGTAATAAAATAAACCAAAAAGGGTAATACATTTTATTATTTACAAATATCAAACTAAAGTGAAGTTCATTTACTATTACTTTATGATAATGATATTACGTATTACGAAAAATATTTAAATGCTTTAAGAACTAAAATGACATATAATGTACTATTACATTACGATATTATGCATTACGAAAATATTTCAATAATTTAAGAACTAAAATTGACAAAAAATCAAAGAATAGTACACATTTAATTTATAATTTAGTTCTTAATTCGAGATTATTTCAATAATTTATGAACTAAAATTGACAAAAAATCAAAGAATAGTACACATTTAACTTATAATTTAGTTCTTAATTCGAGATTATTTGGGTTTATTATTCTGATTTTCTCTAACCGTCCAATACCTACAGTCCCGTTACGGAATCATTCAGTCGGGTTTGTAACCATTAGAACAACTCCAATGGTACATGGATTGCTCATTTTTATTGCCACATAACTAATCTTATGTGACATTCAAAATGTCTAGAAGTCTTTATATATCTAAAAGTATTTGTAGACATCATCTATTATATTTTTTATTATTTATTAAATATATATATCATCACCAACCAATTATAATGTAACACATGTCAAATTATACTAAAATTGACATTCACCATTGGAGACAAAATTTTGTAGCTCCATTTCTCCTTGTTATACATCTCCAAATGGACCAGAAAATTCTATGGCACCACATTTGGCACCATAATATGGTGCCACATGTGGTGCCATAAAATTTCTGTGGACTATATACCATTGAAAATGCCCTTAGATCAACTATTCCTGACGATTATATGATGATCTAACAATTATAAATCACAACCCAATAGTTCCGTAACGGGGTCGAAGCATTTTCCGATAAAAAAAAGGAGAAGGGAAGACGAAAAAAGAACACAAAAAAAAAAAAAAAAAAAAAAAACCACGTTTCCGTTGCCTTTGGCGCAAAAACGGAATCGCATCTGAGTCCTTTGCACAAGAAACGAATAGCTTTTCTCAGTCGTCGTCGTTCCCCTTTCTCTTTCTATACATACACGCAGACTGTATCTACATTCGTCTTCGCTGTGCACAGTAGCTATATATAGCCTGACCTAAAAACTCAGTATTTGCCATTAAAGGTTTTCATCTCCTTGCCGTTTGAGCTATCCTTCACCCACTCTCTACTTCTCTCTCTCTCTCTCTCTCTCTCTCTCTCTCATTGATTGCACATTTTCACTGTTGAATTCGGTTGGGCACAGAGCAGCCACAGAAACAGAGCGTCGCTAGAGAGAAGGGGATTCGTTTTTTAGAGAGAGAAAATAAAAGTGAGGTATTTGGAGATGGCGACTTCCGGTCAGGGACAGAGCAACTACGATCTGTCGTTCAAGATCTTGCTCGTCGGAGATTCAGCCGTCGGGAAGAGCAGTTTGCTCGTCAGCTTCATTTCTAATTCCGTTGAAGATCTTTCGCCTACCATAGGTATTTCCTTGACGTCTCTCTCTTTCTCTCTCTCTCTCTCTCTCTCTCTCTCTCTCTGTGTGCTTTGAGTTCTCAAAATTTGGCATCTAATTGCTAAGCTTGAAGTTGGTAGTTTTATGAAATGTGTTGGGTAAATCGTTTGATTTGGTGGGTTTTCGTATTGAATTTGATCCTGGATTTGGTTCATCTCTTTGCTTTGCATTTATTAGTGATATAGTACTTTGTCGACTTTTGTCGCGGTGTGGGCAACCGTAGGAGCTTGAATCTGTGCATCTGGAAGAATTCTGAGTGGAAAAAGATGTGATAAACGGAGTGAAGATGTTTCATCTGCACATATATATTGATGAATAATACAGATAAATGGGCAATGAGGTTTTTTCGTAATGGTCGGCCGTGATTATTTGATTTTGTTGTTCGAAGTACTAATGTGTCGGATAATTTCTGTGCGTACAAATTTAGCTTAAAGTAGAGTTCTGTTGTTGTTTGTTCCTTTACTCATTGTAGATGGGTTAAGACTTTGAAAGCTATTTCGGTGTCTCCTGATGTCGACATTTTTGTGTGGATGATTTGATCATGTGATTATGTTATGCACATGTTCTTGCTTGGTTGCCCTTGTATCTTGTGCAGGATGTTGAGTAATTGTGTTATATGAGTAGTCAACACCTCTGACTCAATTAAGTAATGTAACTTGCTCGATCATTTCCTTCTTTTTTTTTTTCTTCAATTCTAATATAACTCTGACTCGAGTTAACGACTATTTTTAGGCTGGTCTTATTACAAAAAAATTGAATGAGTAAACAAATTTAAATTTTCTGAGACTGGGTATATTGTACATATCGAGACTCATTTTACTATCTAAGTAGGACGTGAGGAATTTAAGCTTGTACGTAGAATAAATGAAGCAGAAGCCACACGATCATTTATGCTCATGCTATATTTTCTCTAGGAAAGTTATCGAGATAGTCATCTTAATACAATAAAAATGCAGTAAGATTCATCTGATGTGAAATTCTCTGTCATTCAATTTCTAGGTGTGGATTTTAAAATCAAGTTTCTCACTGTTGGAGAGAAAAAGTTGAAGCTAACAATTTGGGACACAGGTATTGACAGTCTTGACTTTGGTTCAATCTTCAAAAGTTAACTTGATGTATATTTAATTGATTTTTTTTTTGTAATCATTCACAAACCCACATATTTGATGATGATTCTTCTGTTCGTTATTGTTAACAGCGAATTTTTCATGTTTCTTGCAGCTGGACAAGAGAGGTTCAGGACATTGACAAGCTCATACTACAGAGGTGCACAAGGGATCATCCTTGGTAAGCATGGAAAGACAAAAAATAACTGTCGTGCCTGAATGTCATTGACATGTCTTTGACGTGTTTAACATGGTTGATATATATCCATAAGAGTTCATGATATGGTTGCTTGACTAGAATATGTGTTTTACCAAAATGTGACATGTTTAGACACTGAACACTACTGTAGAAGTACTTGCTTCAGTATTTCCCTAACATATTATTTTGATGTCTTTTGTCTGTCGGAGAATGCATGCTACAGAATTGCGGGTTGTTTTTTCCATCAAGATTCAAAACGAACTCAAATATCATGTATTTCCTAATATGCAAAAGTTGTCGGAATAAGGTTTGATCATTTCAGGGTCGTTCTGGTATTTTAGCATACCTTAATACTAACATTGGAACAAAGTAACCTGGTGCAGAAATAGTGGACAACTGGTTCATCTTCTTGTATATTTGTACTAACAAATGAAGCGAAAATGGAAATGGTAACCATTGTCCTTCTTTTGCAGTGATGCAATCCAGCAATCATACTTGTGGTTTTGATTGATACTTATATAACATTTCATTTGATGTCTTGCGGTATTGTTATTGTTTTAATTTTTTTTTTTTGGTGTATGTGTAGTTTATGATGTAACAAGGAGAGATACATTTACAAACTTATCTGATGTGTGGGCGAAGGAATTGGAACTCTACTCCACTCATGAAGATTGTGTCAAGATGCTTGTCGGGAACAAAGTTGATAGAGTTAGTATCATTTCCTCTTGCTTCTCACATACCTTGTTCAATTATTGTGCCTGCAAAACAAATTTAACTGAAACCTGCTTTTGTATGACATCTCTTTATAATACCATTTCATGTTTTGGATTTGGCTTGCCTCATGAATCACCAGAAATAATAAGGGAACAAAATTTTCATTGGATACTCGAAATTAAGTGAATCGTAAGCTTCATTTGGGCTACGAAGAGAGTGCACGGTTATTTCCCTGAATTATGTTTATCCTGGCTCTCTTTTCATGTATATCACATTTTTTAGCTCGTGGCTGGTTTTTTGTATACGTAAATTTGGTAAACTGATCATCAGCGATTCTATTCATTTATCTACCATAAATTGTTCTCTGTTAGTTCTTCATTTCTGTTCTGTATTCTCGTTTGGCTCTTTCCAACAAACGATGTATGTTTCCACAACACATTTCCATCACAGGAATCTGAACGAGTTGTGAGTAGGGAAGAAGGGATAACCCTAGCAAATGAGCTCGGATGTCTATTTCACGAGTGTAGTGCTAAAACTCGAGAAAATGTGGAGCGGTGTTTTGAAGAGCTAACACTGAAGGTAGACGAATTGCATCAACATAATTTCTATGACCGATTTGAACATAATGTTCTACGATCATTTCATTTACCAAACAAGTCCTCTTCAAACTATCTTTATCTTTTTTTTTTTCGACCCCCAGATTATGGAGGTACCTAGACTTCTCGAAGAAGGGTCAAATGTGAAGAGAAATATTTTAAAACAGAAACAGGAGTATCAGGCGCCCCAAGACGGCGGTTGCTGCTCGTAAAATGTTTCGATAATAGATCGACTGTCGAGCGATACCCAAACTCTCTTTTTTTATCATTATATGGTAAAGGTGTGTATAAATGTATGTAGTTCCCTTACCTCCCTTTTGTCCCCTCTGCTTCTGTTGTGCTTTGATGGGTGGCTCATGTGCTGCTCTTGTTTTATTATCTGCTAGCTCCTGTGAGTTTGTTGCCTACTTTCTTTGTCCATTTTTATATTGTAATCGTGTTATACTTTTTTACGGTTTGTGCGAGTTTGTTTATTTGTGTCAAAATGAGATTATTTTAAGATTAGTTCCAAAGTAGCTTCGTGTACTAAATCTATTATTAGTTCTAGCAGCCAAAGAAGCCAAGTTAACCAATTTCCCAAATACCTATAGGCTCAAAGATGATGAAAACAATGGATACTCAAAGAATCTTCTACATCCAATAACCACGAATACTTGTTTTGGGACGAGTAACATCAACATACAGTTAAGGAAAATGTCCAAATCCACATACTAATTATTCAATCTATCAACTTTTACCCACCTATAGAAGAATTGAGTAAACCGTACTTGATGATATCCCCAAACTCAAAAGCTTAGTCAGATTTTCCGAGGCTTGATTAATGGCCAAGTGCAGCAGTAGTAGCCTCTTCCAATATCATCTTGGCTTCAGTTCCAGCATCAGCAAGCTCGGCTGGAGTCTGCACCCAATAAGATTCCCATTTACTCGACCCAATATTCAGTTACTCTTGTTATTGTCATTAGTTGAAACGAGCGAAATCCCAAACATCTGCTTACCTTTCCGTAGATGTTTGTCCTAGTTGGACAAGCCTCATAAGCAAGTAACAATCTCACGGTATCGGCATATTCGCCTCTAGCAGCATGGTGAAGAGGCTAAAAAGACAAAAGCCCCAAAGGTTACAAATTTCAGATTATGCATAAGTATAACTAAACTTTGGTTGACGAAGATTTTCCACACTTCAAGCGCAGAAAAATTTGCAAAAAACAAAATGGAATAATCGAGATATGATCATATGAGTCAATAACTACATAGACTCACCGTGTCCCCTTCCATATCGACATTTTCGAGCATTCTCCTCACATGCTCTGGGTCATTTGCGGAGTTTATGAGAAGTTGGACTATTTCTGTAAAACCTGCACAGCAAGTTTAATGAACCAAAAAGTAAAGAATGGTATCCCAAAAGAATAAAACTGAGGATAAACACACCTCCCGCACAGGCATCGTGCAAAGGAATTCCTCCATCCTCATCCTTAGCCTCCATGTTTGCTCCCCTTTCTAACAGGAACTGCACATTCATTTTACAAATTTAACCACACAATAACCGAATCAAGTCACGACCGATCAGCTGAAAACGCAAAACAATTAACACAAGGGATAGTTCTGAAAACCATGCTTGACCTTCTGGATATTTACATAAAAACGAAATGATCCAGAAAGATTTTGAAACTAAAATAGAAAAGAAAAGGCTCCATGAGATTCAATTCTGTTGTACATTTTCCCCTTCAACATTATCATCATCATAATAATAACGATTAACGATAATAAAGTAAAAAACCCTTAACTAGATAAATATATTACAGTTATCCCATAAATCCAAGGCATAAGCAAACCTGACCACATTTTTTTGTACTTTTCAAAACCACTTGACTCTGTTCACTGTTGTCTTTGGTAATTACTCAAAACATGAAGTGCTTATGTAATTTTTCGAAGTATCTAGAATATAAAAGCGGCTAGTGTCTAGTTCTGGCAAAAGATAATTTGACCTGGACGCTAGCCAAATGGCCATAGAGACACGAGAGATGTAAAACAGTGTCACCATCTTCCACTGGCTCGTTAATGTTGCCACCAAAATTCTCTGCAGTTATTCAAACGTTTGAACAAGAATTAACCGACAGAGATGAATTTATCATTAGCCTGTATCATACAGAGAAAAATTACCACTTTGAGCGTAAAAACCAATTACATACTTAAAAAGTTAATAATTCGATTGCATCTAATAATCCGATTAAATCCTATAGCTTTGATTGTAAAAGAGAAAAAGCTGTTATCGCCAACAACAAGATAAGTCACTACAAAATGGTAAGCTAAATTGCAATTGCTTTCCTAATTGGCGACTCTCCTAATCATTGTCTTGCAGAAGTCGTACACTAAAATCACGAATCATACATCTACATTCCACCGTCAAACGGAACACGCAACTAAACATATACGAACTCAACCACACTAACAGAATCGAATGTTGAATCAAACGAAAATGGTAAGCAGTGAGATCAAGTCGAAAGCTACTCTACACAAAGCTAATTGTCCTATTTAAGTCATAGAAAGGTAAATGGCAACAAAAAACAGAGCTCAGGTACACACATAGGATGAAAGCAAATGAACATGCGGATTAAAATTTACAGAGTGATACTTCTCACACATTTTACAGCTCAAATAACATTAGTTTTCCATTTCCACGTTCGCGCTCATCTTAATCCAGACATCCAAAAGTATTAAATACAACCAATTACCAGTCTCATGCCTCTAAGCATGCCAAAAACCCCAATGGATAACAATTAAGATTTAACATTTTTTATATAAAAAATCAATAGATCGTGTAACATTTTTTTCTTCCATATTCAAAATACAGTACTGGTTACCAAGGGCTAGGCGGAGGGCATCTACGTCGCCGGACTCCGCGGCGGAGACGAGGGGGCGAAGGTGAACGGGGATTTCGGAGTCTCCGCCTTCGTCGTCCGTCAGCTCCACGCCGTCTTCCTCAAATAGAGCTGCGCCGTCGTCATCTTCGTCCCTCCGACCGTCAGGCACCGCCATCTCCGTCTGACTCTTTAACGGCGGCGGACAGGTAGTAGGCGAGCAGGCTGCAGCTTCACCTCAAACAAATAAAGTCGCCAAAAGTCCTTTGGCTGAGCTACGGTGTTTTGACAAATTTTAAAAGCGCTCCACAAATTTATTTCACAAAATGACAAAATTCGATTGTGTAAAAAAATAAATTATATTTATCTTTATAACTATAATAAAATTATTTTTAATATTAATTAGAAAAAATAAAATTATTTATCAATCGGTATATTTAAATTTCAAGTAGTTCTATGATATAAGTTATAAAAATTACTATAATATAACATGTAAGTCGCACAAGTAACAAGTCTCATTCTAAAATATATAATAATATAGATTTTTTAAAGTAAATAAAATTTAAAATAATTTTTCTTATTAATTTTAAAACTTAAAAATAATTTTTTAACAAGTATCCGTGTAATATACGGGTGTTGTATAACATTCATCACATCTTCATGCATTATAAGTGATATAGTGTGATATTTGCTCTTGTTTATTGTTGGATTGTGCACCATTTGGTTTTATTTATTAATCTATGATAGAGGTACATTTGTCGTTGGTTTTGCATGAAATATGTCCGGAAAAGCGTTGAAAATAGAATCGGGACGAAAAACGACAAAAACGAGGTGAAGATAGGTCACACGACTCGTGTAGCATGGGGAAAACAAGAATTAAGCTACGGTCTTTTCATACGACTTGTGTGATCCGGTCGTGTGAGTCTGGAAGTTTAGTGAAAATTTGAGAAAAGTCACACGATTTGTGTGGCATGTGACACGAGTCGTGTGACGCGCTGACACACCAACAGGGATTAGGATTCTTATGCGATTTCTTCCCTTTTTCGACCCAAAATTGCCTTACAGTATAAAAGAAACTTGGAGAATACGGTTTTGGGACTCTTGACACCATCGGAGGCCCAGAAAAAGCACGAAACACACGAGGAATTCGAGGAAGTGACGATTGAAGATTCGGGAACTAACGGCGACAATAGTTCTTCTTTCTTTTCTCTTTTTCTTATTCATTGAACTCATGGATTTATTTATTTCAAGTTTTGAGAATATGTTTAGTAGCTAAACCTCTTTGAGATTCTAGGACTTGTGAGTATTCGGATTATTTTATGAAGTAATTTTATTTATTTATTCTGGTTTATCTTTCGTTTATCAATTTCTTGTGATTATATGAATTGTATGAGTATAGGGCCCGTATTTGTGCATATTTGTGATTGACTTGAGACCGATAGGAGATAGTTGATTGTTAGAATTGAGAAATTTATAACGTAAGAGACTAAACAAACCGAGTGGTTGATAGAATCTTGCGAGGGAACGAAAAATCTTAGGAACTTATGGGTGTTAGTTGTTCATCTTGAGACCGAGAGGAGATAGATAACAAATAATATCTACGATTTAACTTGTTCGAGAGAAATGTGTAAATTACGTTAGTGATTATCCCTACGATTGGTAGAATTAAATAAGGTTTGAATGGATAAGAAATCTTTGCTAGAAGAATCGCGAGGAAAGCATAGCTAGAATCTATTTTCTCATTCTTGATTTATCTAAGTACAAGCCTTCATTAGTGTTAGAATTATTTTGCATCTTTTATTAGCTTAGAATTAAAATCTCTATTCGAATCTGCATTAGTCTAGATATTATTTAATCGTCTACATTTTGATACTTAATTATTTTAACGATAATCTCTGTGGAATACGATCTTGCTCTACGCTTACTATTGCCGCACCGTGCACTTGCAGGTAGCGAAAATATTTTGCGAACATTGTACTAGTATTAATTTTAATGTGGATTGTTCTCTTTTTTCTCTCTAAACAGTAAGCAATGGACAATAACATTGGGAATGTTGGGGGAATGGTTCCCTCACTTCAATTAAAGCCGTTAGATTTTTAGTTTTGATGTGGACCATTAGATCATGTAATCAAACAAATGTGATGTGGCAGTTTCTTATTGGTGTTTTATATAAAAAGATGGTTCCGTCACGGGACTGTAGCATTTTCCTATAATATTTTCATTTCATTATTTCGTATGTATTTAAAGTTGTCACTTATTTGATTTTGTTTGAAAATATCGTGACTTTGAAGTTTTCATGCTTAGAGCATCTCTAATATGGTTTTTGACATTATAAAAATCATCTATATCATTTACTTTTGAAAGTGTTATTAATTTATTTTCTAACATATCTTATCATGAACTTTCATGATGAGATAGCTGTATTTTAATGTAACAATGTCCAACTTAATGTATCTTATTTAAAACGATGCCAAGTAGAACACAACATGAGTTTTTATCCCATTTTCGCATATCTCACACATATTTGCGTTTGACGATTCATAAACGCAAATCCATTGAGAATTTGCATTTGTTTCCTTTAATTTGTTTGATTACATTTTTGACATGTTTGTATTCTTCGTTAATTTAATTTGTGGGAGCCAAACAACTTAAGAAAGAACACAAAAAAAAAAAATATAACCATCTGATTCAACTCAAAGTGTGTATCTTGTGGTGGCTACGAAAGTGTTAGAAACTTGCATACTTCAATGAAATTGTTATCGGATAATACACTTTTCGGTTTAAGAATATGTTTTTCGATTAGAGAAAATTTAATATAAATTTGAGAATGAATTTTTCAATTGGAGATGAGCTGAAAGTTTATATCAACTGTGAAAAGTATTATCTTCGAACAATATTTGGCATTAATATAATTGTGCGCGGATTACGAACAAGAAGCAAGTAAATTTGGGCCAATAGTGAAGGCCCATAATGCGGGTAAGGGTGGTTTAGGAATCCATAAATGAAATAGGGCGCTACTATTT
>CACSLK010027829.1:521422-532286 GCA_902706635.1 Striga hermonthica | reverse complement strand
TTCCATAGTGCTCCTGCCCTAGGGTGAAAATTCATCTTGGGATATTTTGGTTTTGTGCCCTCCTCCAGACTCGAACTCTGCACCCTGAACATGGTGGAGTTCATGGCAAGTTTGGTACCATTCCACCAAATCTTTGTACGGGGTATTAGCCGAACATCAGAAATTCAAATCAAGCAGGAAAAGTGTATTCGGACACGAGCGGAGGGACCAGAAAGGATTCAAACGCGAACTGTGACCGAACAGACAAAGACATAACGTCTGAACAAAGTCAATCATTGAATAGGATGATCCGTACGATATGCATTAAATGCGAGAGGATCCGGTAATCGCAGATCCGACGGTGCAAATATAAACAGAGACACGCGTCGCACCGGGTTCATCGTTTATATTGAGATTAGATTGTGTAGTACTAAGCATTAAATGTGGTGTGACTAAATATCTAAATGATATCTCATAAAGGAAAACGAAAAACAAAAGTCCCAAAGAGGGTTGTAATAAGACATCATATTTCCTATGAAAGGGAGACGATGCAACATTAAATGCAATGAGAATATTCTCTCATAAATGATATAAAGAAAAGTCACGAATAGAACATACATTCGTTCCAGATTCGTAGCATAACTCTATTCGTGCATACCGAACCGAGTGTATATTCTAGTACACAGTTTGAAATATTTTTTATTACAATTTCATACATCAACATCGTGCAATCAGATTAATAGCACGACTTTCTATATAAATAGAGTGGTATCAATACTAATAATTATTTTATTGATAATTATCTCAATAAAAAATTGATTCTTCATATTAATACGATTTAGTACTGCAGTTTCTTATTTTTTTTGGTAACCGACAATACAACTTGTCTTAAGAAAATGTCTATTAAATATATTTCATCTTTATATCATTTGAATATGCAAGATAAGATTGAAAATATAATTACAAAATAAAATATAAAATCAATATGAAAATTTATTATGGTATTTTATCATAGTGTTACAATTGAATCTTATTTATCAACATTTATAACAATTTATGGTGATTTCATATTCATTTTGTAACCAACCATATAATTTTTATCGTATATTCAAAAAATTATTTTCAAGTTTAGAATCATTTGATATATTTATCAATAACTCAATTGTTCCTGTTTTTAAAAAATTATAAACCTATTTTTTCAAAAAATAAAAAAAAATAATTATTTATCTTTAATACAAAAACAATCTTTATTCTTAATAACAAAATCATGTGTTCTTCTATTTTTATTGGGTATCCAACCATATATAGATCGAAATATGCGTCAGAACATTGTAAAATATAAGTACAAAATAAATTTATAAATAAATTGCGAAAATACCACAATACTATATTAGAATTTATAATTCAACATTAATAACAAATCCATACAATTTTTTATTTATTTGTAATGAGGCATATACCAAAAATTATCTATTCATGAGTTCAAAAATATCATTTTATTTTATCAATAACTGCACTAAAACAATTTTTTAAAAATTCATATTGTGATTCACATTATCATAATAAATCTCATATAAATTAATAAATTAAAAATAAATATATATAATACTATAAATTATAAGAAAAAATAAAATAAAATTGATGTAATTAAAATGGATTTTGCTACTTTGTCACCCTCCATTAAAATATGGTTTACAACCATGTGTAATTGAGGCATTAAAAAATGCAATAATGCACATTTTTCAATGCCTCTATTACACATGGTTGTAAACCATGTTGTAATGGAGGGTGGTTATGTAGCATCACCCATTAAATTAATTTTTTTTTTTAACTTCAAATAATATACATTACAATATTTTTCAATCAAGTGTTGGTTATTATATTTGCCACATTTTTTAAACTTCAGCCTAACGTATTGAGAAATCAAAATAATATATTATATTGTAAGAAGGTACGTGTAAGAGAAGATATAGATAGAGATAATTATTCTGGGAGTGTTATTTATTGAAAATATTTAAATATATTAAAATTTTATTATCCTTCATAATAAACATGATCTAAAATGAGAACCATTTTATAGCGAGTGAAATAAATACAATAAGTCACATACTAATCACTATATATCATACCATAAAACAAAAACAAAAAGATTATTAATATTCATAACTATTTTTATACTAATCAATTAATACATAATTAATACATCATCTATAACTATGGCCTCTTGCATCACAACGTGGGGATGACATGTTACTTATTTTCTATTAAAAAAAAAAAGTTATGATCGTTATAGTAAAGGGAAATTCTACTGTCTACGGAACTATTTTGTCGGGATTTATAACCATTAGATCATCACGTAACTGTCAGAGATAGTTGATCTAACAGTTACAATCCCGATACAATGGTTCCATAACGGGACTAACAATCTTTTTATATTAGTCTGTCTAACTTTGAATCCAATCAAGAGATCCAAATCTCGCAGTCAAGATCTCGACACACGGTAAATCAGCTCACACTCCCTGTAAATCAGCTCACACATCTGTCATGGTCCACCAAAATACTAATCTTATCCAAAAATACAGCAAATTGCTAAGAAAATATCGCCCAGATTAACTAAGTGAGTTAGCTAAAAGTCAGCAATCAACCTACATTTTTTAGACCAATCATCTCAATAATGATATAAAATTTTGGTTGTCTTATTTGTGAACAAATGTTCAAAGACTAACGGACACCTAAAAGCTGGTCAAACATTGAAAAAACTTGTTGTTTTGTGACCTTTTTTCTTCTGTTGACTGTTGAAACAGAAGAAAAAAATTGAGTGAAAGAAAGAAATATTGGTTGGTGTGCTTGGATACTGTTGACGGAATGTTTCCGTCAGTGTTAGTTAGCGTAGATTATCTACACAACATAATCTACATATGTATCTAAGAGTGAAAAACGCTGGCTGAACCATCCCGTATCAGGGTCTTTAACATTTTTCTATATTTTATATCATGTCATGACTATTGAAGGCCTAGTTTGTCGTGATTAGTTGACTTAAAATTGATTAAACTTGTAAATTAACACACTAGTAAGTTCGATCAAAAATTCTATGGAGTCATCGGATGACTCATTTATGGAGCCATCCATAATTTTATGTGCTCACACATGTTTAATGTGCATTTATTGCAAAACTCGTGTCAATATATCATTTTTGAATGACAATGGATGATTCCATAAATCGAGTCATCCGATGACTCCATAGCAAAACCGTATGTTTGACAAGAGTTTAACATAGCAAAGTGAAAGATGAGTAATATACTAAGTTCATATTTTTTCTGTTCAATTTCCATTTAAAGCCATCCGGTGCTTTTAAGGCCGAGCCTTTTGAATACAAAATCGTCTGTATTGGTTCTATATATGTTTGGAGTTTCAACATATTCCTTGTCACTTGTTAAACAACAAAGATTACATAATTTATTCAAATTCACTTCCCCACATACACCTATATAAAATTTTCACAATTAAAAACATAAAATTATATGAAACTTATAATGTGTGCCTTAATCAATCACAATTGTGTTAAATCAAACCATTATTCACTTCCTATCTTCAATCTGCTGCATCTGCATCTGTTGCTGCTGCTGTTGATGCTCATTATCCTCTCTAAACTTCTTATAAATATCCCCTCGGTAGAACTTCCTCGTCCGGACAACGAGCACACACGAGACGAGGCACCCGATCATCGTGGCCCCCGTGATTATCAGAAACGCCTTCTTGTAGCAGACGACCCCCACGCACGTCAGCTCCTCCCCGACCCCTCTCACGACCCCTCTCTCCGCCAGCTGTCTCGTCGCCTCCCAATCGTACAGCTTCCCCGTCACCCTCACGTTCAGTATGTACGCTCCCAAAGGGCTCGCCCCACCGCCCAACGTGTACAGCGTCGAGTAGTACCTCAGCCCGAAAATCTCCGATATGATCGCGAACACGAGCGGCCACTGCGCCCCGAAGCAGAACCCTGTCACCACCGACGCGAGGTACAGCGTGTTCGGGACACCAAACGCTATCAGCAGGTGTCCCGCGCACGACACGAGCAGTACCCCCGTCAGCATCACGGGCCTCGGGATCTTGTACTTCGCCAGGAAAACCTCCGACGCGAATCCCGAGGCCACCCGTCCGAGATAGTTCCATATGCTCACGAGCGAGACGAATGTTGTCACGCTCTTGCTCGGGTACCCCAACGCCTTCCCTATCTGGCCCAAGTTGTCGATCGCCGTCAACGTGCCACCGATCCCAAACGTGATCGCCGTGAACAGAATTATCATGTCGATGCTGAAAACCGCCTGCAGGATGTTGTAGTCCTCGCCGCGCTCCGGCGGCCGGAACACGTCCTTCCACCACGGAACGAGGCTAGGTTTCACATGAGTTGGGTTGGTGTTAGCATGAGTATGAGTATCGTCATGGGTCACGATATTTATCTGGTTTCGACTATGAGTAGTCGTCTCCATCGTCTCGGAGGACTTGATTTGTTCCCTCAAGACAATCGCAAGCGGAGTGAAGAGGAGAATAACGACGACGGTGGCACTAACGATGTATTCGGCTCGTGTAAAAACGACGCTGTTTTGTAGGATGATCAGAGCCATCAGAAACCCGGCGAGGCCGAGCGAAATGTAGAGTAAGTGGTAGAATACGCGGAGGTCGTTTTCCGGCCGGCTTCCGCCTGAGTTCATGAGTCGGACGGTTCGGAGAAAAACGAAGGATACGGCGGCGGGAAGCCATGCGATGAGGAGGATAAGTGCTTTCGAGTCGTGTCCGTAGAGCGCGTGAAAGATTTGCGTCATGATAGCGCCGCTAAGGCCGGTGAAGCCCTTGAGGAGGCCGATGACTACGCCACGGCTTTGGGGGAAGTTCTTGACGCAAGTGACGAGGGCGCCGGTGTTGGAAAAGGTCTGTGAGTTTGCGCCGATGCAGATGTAGACGCAGATTTGCCAGACGGGCGGTCGGTGGATTTTGCCGGCGACGGCGAGCCAGATGAGAAAGTAGCCGGAAAAGTTCATGGCCATGCCGATGGCGAGGACGACCCAAGGAGGAGTGAACTCGTTGATGACGCCGGAGGCGATGGCGATGTTGCCGCCGAGGTCTTTGAAGAAGCCGATGAGGTTGAGGGTGGTCTGGTCGTAACCGAGGGATTTTTTTATGTCGGTGGAGTATATGCCGAAGATGTAGGTCGCGCCGGACATGGACATGATGAGGAGGCAAGCGAAGACCATGAACCAACGGCCGGCGAGAGCCTGCCGGAGGAGAACCGCTCGACTGAGCTTCCCCTCAGCCATGGTGGGCTTTCTTTTCTTTCTTATTTATTTATTTATTTATTTTTTTCTCTCTTTTGGTTAGTTTGAGTTTGATGTTTGTGGTGATGAGAAGAGTAGAACGGTTTGGGGAGAATATGTAGTAGAGAGTGGTTCAATGTGAAACACCAGACATTTATGTGTGTGTGTGTGTGTGTGTGTGTTAGAAGGTCAAGATTGTGTTTGATTTCATTTATACAGGATTTCTGTTCAGAATAATTGGTGAGTGAGGCCTATACTTTGTGCTATATATATAAAATATAAATCAAGGGATTCATAATCAACCGAGCTAGCTAAGAAAAAAAGCACTTGGAAAATTCTTGCCTAGGAATTGAATAAATAAAGGATTACTCGGTCAAAATTAACATTTTTGACACTCTAGAGAGTTACTGGTTCAAGTGGTAAACAACTTGATGCGGCTTAAACAAGATCTAAGTTCGAGTTTTTACGGATGCAAAAACCCCTAGTTAGGGCATAGCTCCGGATACCGTTGCCGGCTATTTATATATATATAAAAGATAATGATATTGTTTCAATACACTTTTCAATTGAAATGTCATAATCTACTTCATAACATAAGGGAAAAATATTAGATATTATAAGTATGCATTTTTTACTACTCGTGTCTACTTGTCTAACGGTTAAACTGTCGCACAAAAAAAAAAAAAATGTGAATCAAGATAAATAAGAAGAGCTAATAGGATAAGGCCGTTTGGCCATGCTTGATTTAATGATTGATTGAGTTGGATTACTGGGTGGGCATAGACAAATGTAGGCCGAGAAGTCTCATGTGGTGACAGGTGACCACAACATTCATAAGAGTTTGGCTCACCATGTTTATCTTAAATATCTTGTAATCTATTTTTTCATGACCTTTATTATAGCATTTTAACTATAATAATTTTTAGCCATGGATGGGCAGTTGCAATAATTTCTTAAAAGATATGGGTCGGTGGAATAGAGTGCACAACATATATAAAACACAAATATAAAAGTAAACAAACCATTAATAAATTTGTCTTCGAGGAGCATCACTCTATCCATCAACAATGTTATTTCATTAGGAATTCAATTCTACAACTACTCTTTTGGCCACAACGTGTAATTGTCTAAATCCCTCCAAACTGATAATATTCAAAAGTACAAAAGTCGTAAGCTTCAGTCTTTCAAAGATGCATGATGCAAAACTAAAATCTTGAATTCACAAACTATAAAATATAATCAACAAACTCACAAACTTTTAGAGAATACAATAACTCAATATGCTCAGCAGAGAACAATAAAACTTATCTTTTATCTTTGAATTTCATGATCTAATGCATAAGGACAAAATACAAATCATAACTAATAAGCACATGACCTTAAGTTAACATGATCTCCATCATCCTTCCATTAGAGTAAGTTTTCTTCAAGTAAGATCCGTGTGTGTGACTTGGAGATCTTCATAATCGTGTTACCAAAGTCGCGAATGAACATAACTTTCAAATATAACTGATCATTCAAATATAAGAGATCTGACGGTGTATCTTTTTAAATCTTCTTTAGATCTTCTCCAAAACGTTCAGGATCCTTTATGTGCGGGAAGTTCGTCCTTTTATGGTCCTTGCTAAATATTCTTTGTACTACAAGAAAGAAAACTAATAATGATATGTGATTCAAGTCATTAATGCAAACAATATATATGGTAAGTGAATATATCTAAAATACATATTATGTAATTCTTCTTCGAAGGGTCAAGACTCTATAATATATACTATAGTGTCGTCGGTGTCATTGTTTTGTTTTGTATTTGTTATTGTGTTTTTGGTTTGGGTCGTTGGCCTCATTTCGCCCGAGTGTTAACTTATTATCCTGTTGGGATCGCACTCGGGCGTTGCCCTGTTGGGGTCGTCTTTGTGTTTTTCTGTGTTTCTAGAGTATTTACCTATTGAAGTCGGTTATAGGTGGTCTTTTGACCTGTCCTCAGTTTTTTCAGCTATTGGCTGCTTGTATTCAGCTGTTGGCTGTTTGTATTCAGCTTGTGGTTGTACTTTTGCATTTTTATGCGCATTTATATATTATCTCTACCGTTTCGAAAAAAAAAAAAAAAAAAAAAAAAAAAAAAAAAAAAAAAACTCAATCTGTAACAGTGAAACTCAATATATGCCCATTTATTAGAGGCTCCTCGTGGCATGTTTGATAAAGTTGGTATAATCCAACTAAAGTGACTTCCATTGCTAACTAAGGTCAGTTTCTTGGGGACTATCTCGCGTTGTGAAGCTCACACTCGCAACACTTATTTCATCAAAGTCTGTATCAACCCATTAATTACCGGCCCATTAATTGTTGGCCCACTACGCATGCGTAACACTATTTTTTGGACTTTTGGTGTGCACTAAAATGAATTGGCTATTTTACATGTTTACGGATTGTCTCACCAGGTTGAATTCAGTCCTACACACCTCCCAAGTTATACGATGATTAAAATGATACCTCATACACACGTCATCCTTTTTTTCTCAATTTTCTTTCGAAAAAGGGTTATGCTATATAGCCAACCTCCATTACAAAACTTGGTTTACAACCAACTGTAATGGAGGCATTAAAAAAGTATTTTTTATATTTTTTTAATGCCTCCATTACACTTGGTTGTAAACCAAGTAGTGTAATGGAGGTTGGCTAAGTAGCATAATTCTTCGAAAAAACTATAGGTGCATAATATTATACATAACGGTGTACTAAATCCTCACATTAAGTGGGGTCCACTTAATTCCTTGTAAGTGTTATGTACGCCTCTATTTACATCTATTATATACTTGTAGCATTTTCTGTTTCCTAATGTATCCCAAATGATTAAAATTTCCAATTTGAATTTTTACAGGATTTGACATCCGCTCACTCAATTATTTGATGATATTTTTATTATTATTATTATTATTATTATTATTATTATTATTATCATTTTTTTTATAATAGTTGAACGATTAAAAAAATAAATAAATAGTTGAATGATTTAATCTATATATCTATATCTATATTTATATAAAGAGGAGCAACATAATGAATAAAACTATATCACTTTCTCTTCAAAAGACGTTACAAAACTATTAATTTGATAAAATTAAGGTATGGAGAAGAAAATTAATTAAGCTAATGAAGATATAATAGTTATGAATAATATAATCAATGCAATTATGAAAAATAAAATTAAAATAAATGAAAAGGTAAAATAGTATTTTTACTTAATATTTCTTTCAAAGATTGACTAAAAACATAAAGCCGTTATCTTTTTGTATTCCTGAAGTATGAGTTCCGTACATTCAACCACAAACATAAACAAATTAAAGTATAAAAATAAAATAATTATAATTGAACTCAACCAACTATTGTTGTGCATTATTAAATTCATAAATTTATTAATATATTACTATATTCATTTTTCTATATTACATTTTTCACATGTAATACCCAAAACTCAGCTCAAATTTTATTGCCAATTTGATTATTTAACATTAAAAAAATAAATATTAATTATTAATATAACAACAGTTAAGTTAGGAATATTTTTGTCATTAGTCTACAACAATATTTTGAATATATTTTTATTCACAATCTATAGATCTATAGATATATATAAAGAAAGAACATATTTACTAAAAATAGTAACAAGAAAAGTCAACAAACATTTATTGCTAGCATTTATTGCATTCTATTTTTGATAGTTTTTTATTTTATTTTTAGTTATTTCCAAAATATCGAGCAACTATATATGGATTATAAATTTAGGGGTTTGTGGATTTGATTTAGGTAAATTTCGACTGATGCTTACAATTTCGCAAAGTCAAACTTTTTTCTCATTTTTTAATAAAAAAGTTGATCACCATAAAATCAGGAATTTCAAATTAGACAAAATACTATCGCATATACTTTTTCATAATTGCAACATATCAAGTGTTTATTAAAAAAAATCGGATTGTACAGATATCGGGTTAATATAGGTAAAATTCGGCATGAACATTTCGCAAAACTAAAAATTCTCTCATTTTTTCTTTTTTATTTTTAAAAAAAAAAACTGTTTACCATAAAATTGAGAATTTCGAATTAGACAAAATACTATAACATGTATCTTACCTAATTGCAACAGATCATGTTTATTAAAAAAAATCGGATTGCATATAAATCGGCCTAATTTCAAATTGGTAATTAAAATTTAATAATCTTATATCATTTGGCTACTACTTTCTTTAGTGCATTTTTTTTTTAACACAATACAGAGTTAGATAATATTAATTTAAAATTCAAAATGAAATCAAATTGGAACATTCTATAAATTTGGGTTTTCTTTAATCCTATAGAATACAAATTTGAATTGATTGAATACACGTACACAATTTTTTCGTTCCTTAAATTATGTAATTTACAATTTTAAAATAATAAAACTATAGATTATCAAAAAAGACGTTTTACAATCTCCGTGATACTTCGCTATGTAATCGTCATAAAACCAGTTGAATCATATCATATATATCCTGCTAAATAATTTAACTGATTTATTTAAGCCTATTTAAAATCTTTATATATATAGGTGTCAAGTGTTTATTTTTGTAAATATGGTTTACAGAGGTACGTTGTTTTCTGTTCAATAATATATAAGTTATATTTTGTTTTATTCTAATACATTGTTTTTACGTTATTTCAATCGTCCAATTATAAATGTTTACCTTAATAAAATTAGTCTGATACCGCACTAGTATTTAAAATTGCAGGTTTGACAAATAAATGCGAAGTTTTGTCCATAAATACACAATAATTCATTTTGATATTGAGATGTAAATTACTACATGTAACTTATTTTACATTTACTATTGGCTATTATATTTTATTTTATTATTGTTAACATGCATATAAAGAAAATTAAGTATATAAAGATAACATAAAAATATATATTTAAAAAAAAAAAAATCAAACGATTCACTAGGATCAGACGATTCGTCGACGGCATATCGCCTGCTCTTTATAACGAGTGGAAAACAAGAAAAAAAAAAAAACAGAGAATCAGACGATTTGCCAGCAAATTCAGATTTTTTTACAAAGATTGTTTTATTTACCATTTTGTAATTTCAATGTCATTAATTGACTATTTTATGTTATCAATGTCATTTATTTATTTATTTTTTTAATCAAAGGTGGGAGCTGCCGCGTACACCACTCGTTTGATTCACTGGGTTCCCTGGACCCGGGATGGGTCAAACTTAACACTGACGACTCCTTTGATCGCCACACGAGTATGAGTAGTGCGGGTGGACTCATTCGTGATGAATTGGGCCGATGGCTCGGGGGCTTTTTCTTCAAAATTGGATCGTGTACTGTGATGGAGGCTGAGCTCTGCGGTATTTTGCAGGGATTACAGCTGGTTTGGGATTTGAGATTTCGCCGGGTGGTGGTCGAAGTGGATAGCCAGAGTGCGACACAGGTCATCTCGAGACCCGATGGCGCTTTTGGGGCCAATGACGCGAGGGTCAGCGCTATTCAAGCCTTACTCAAACATGACTGGTCAATCCAAATCCGCCACGTGCATA
>CACSLK010027829.1:435545-461491 GCA_902706635.1 Striga hermonthica | reverse complement strand
ATTTGATATATTATATATGTAAAATCGATAAGAAATACAAAAGTTATCAACTTTTAAAATACATTTATAATTCAATAGCTAATTGAAGGAAACAAATCAAAAGTCATGGATATATTAGTCCAAATTACAAAGAATTTAAAGGGTTATATTAATACAAGTGATATTAAAATAACTAAGTTAGCAAAATAATATTTATGGAATGTCCGAACCTAGATTATTAATTATATTAATATTATTTGTCCAAATCTAATTACGAAGCATGATTCTTCGCCAAGTAGGATTCTGAAACACCAAGAGCAGCCACGTAGGCTCAGCGCATTCTGAAATTATATATAAGAGGGATAGCTCACATCATCATGCAAACCCTAATTTTTTCCATTCTGATTACAAGTTTTCTTCTCATTGTTTTCTGTGCAATCTTTCTCTCTCTATGCTCAATCTCGCCTCTATCACCTATTGCCCCAATTCTCTAATCTTACATGTTATATTGAGATAGCGTTTAAAAATGGTTATTGATATTTTCATTTAAACTAATTTTATCAAATTCGATCAATACCTTTCAATATTAATTAGATTGCATACATTTGCTTAATTAGACATTTTTAGTAATGGTTGAAAAATCGATCAATTGATTTTAATAACCAGACTGCAAACATTTAAAAATGTGTATATAATTCGAGGGTTAAAAATGAAAACGGTCAAATTGTGTTGTCCATCTGCTTATATTTTGTGCACACGTGGAAAAGACATTGTTAGGTAAAATAGGTTAGGGCATAATTATTGTTTAATGCAGATTGTGTACCTAAGTAATTTTTGATAGATTATAGTATTTAAGTGGGTTTTACTTTTTACATGAAAAATTTCCGCAAACGACACTGTGTCGGCATTTGCTACAAGAATGGGTTGGTAGATGTCGACGTTTTTCATTTACTATCTACCTACTACCCATGCCCACTAGTCTTTTTATTATTATAATTATAATTATTACTATTTAGTTTCGGCCATCACTCGGTGTTGATGATGATGCCAACTAATTAAACCCAATACCGGCCCACACCGTTCATGTTTATCTCATCGTTAGTGTTGTTAAATTAAATGAGCTTGGCTCGGCTCGGTTCGAGCTCGGCTCGTTAAGGCTCGATTCGACTCGAGTTCGAAGCCTTAACGAGCCGAATTCGAGCTCATTTAAAGCTCGTTTGATTAACGAGCTGAGCTCGGCTCAGCTCGATAAGGCTCGTTAAGACTCGAAAAGTGAAATTTATGTAATTTTTTATAGTTCGGCTCGTTGAAGCTCGTTTACAGCCCTACTCATCGTTCAGATTCTGAATGTTAAGTACCAAGGTCTAAGTCCAAGGTCCGTACTCGAGCCAAGCCGAGCGGGCATGCACGACGTTGTTGAAGCAACACCTACACATAGTTGTTACCGTGAACTCTTTCAACTCTTTTTATATTATAATAACGGATTCGTATCGATTTAAAAGTTCAATGTGGAAATATCTCTTTGACTTTTTAAATTATACAACCAACATTTAATTCACCTTAAAAATTACTAACTTTAATAATTTATTTGTGGCTCATTGAAAGTTAGTTTGCAGAAAATAAATATATCACAAATATTTGTCGTTGTGTTAAATTATTATGTGAAATTTAATTCAACTTGAGTTAATTTTATAGATATAGAAAATCAGTCAAAATTGGGTCAGACCCATTGCTTTAATATAGATTTCTAACTGCAACTATAGATCAATGAACTTAAATGCTTGTCGAATTACGTACACGAACGTGTGGTACAAAAGTTATTGAGGCTAACCTCTAGGATTGTATTTATGTTTTAAATTGCTCGTTTATGTTATGTCCCATGGAAGATATTGAGAGCGTACTACTATACATGTAGACGAGATTCCAGTCTCTAGATCAAATGTTTACACATTTGACGTAGATTTATATGCTAGCTGAGATTATTGCTAATGCTCTAAACATTCTTCGCTTCTTCCTTTATATTAAATAATTAAATTGTATTTTTACTCATTGTAATTTTTACACATTTCCACTTCTGACACTCATATTTTTAATGTTTAGATCTATATTTTCTTTTCGTGTGTAATCAATAATGACTCTAACTTCGAACAACCTGCCTTGAGAGATCACCCTGAGATCTAGATTCCTTCTATACTCGGTGACTCTGTTCTAAAAATTGGCCTACGCGGCCGCCTAGGCTATTTGACTCTTACTTTTTTATTTATTTATTTATTTACTAGTGTATAGTTTCAATCGACTATGGTATACTATTTTCAAAAATTTTATGTTCTTCAAAGATGATTTCCCCATCAGATTTGTATTTGATTGTACTCCCCATCAGTTTGACAATTTCGCCTAAATAAAACTAGTCGCGCATGAGTTCGACAAGATGCGAGTTCATTTAAAGCATGTTAAGTTAAGTAGCCGAGCTGAATTCAACTCGTTAATCTTGAGTTTCAACTCATTAATATCGATAGAAAGCTGAGATCAAACTTGTTTATCGACTAATTTAGTTACTGGTCGAAGCTTGGCTCATTTCAACTCATTAATATTGAATTATTATTAACGAGTTGATATCAAACTTGTTTAGTTACTGACCGAAGCTCGGTTCGGCTCGTTTAGAGCTTTAATTTTCGCACAAACTTCTTAATCCATTATTATCAACATTTTCTCATCATTATATTCATTGGGCCATATGACCTCTAAGTTGTAAGCCCGATTGTTTGTGACCTCACAATCCGTACTACGTTTAGCCCAACACCTAATAATACATTGCCCCGTACACAAATTTCTGATAAAAGGGAATCAAACTCGGGTTTCATATTCAATGCACCAGATGCCATGAACCTTTGGCGACAATAAAATCTCATGTCGGAATTGAGTGGCTGGACTCGGGACACCCTCAATGCTGCATAAATCGTTCCCATGGCCATGGCGGTCCTTCATCGTCTCCCCACTTTCCACTCTGTTTCATCGAATAAAATTCCGTTCTCTTCTCATTTCCCTTCACCGGGTTCCATCGTTATTCATCTGCAAAAGTGCCGTTGCTCTTCGATTGTTGCTTGTTCAATCAAGAGACCCACCAAGTTGGTTTTATTTTTATCTTTTTTTTTTTCTGGTTTTCTTTCAACTTTTATGGTGTAATATGGTGTATTCGCGCTAAAGTTTGGATCTTTATTAGTTTATCTGTGGATATTCCGTTGAAATGTTTTACGGGATGGTGTTTGTATTTGAGCTGGCTATTGAACTTGACAAAGATTCCATTTTTTTGTTCCTTTTCGTTTGTTATTGGATTGAAGGTTTATGGGTTTTGTGTTGGGTTTATTTGTTTGCAGAGGTAGTAGGAAGGTAAGGGGTGATGTGGATCTTTGCAAGGATATTAGGGAGTTCTTGTCCAGTGCTGGACTTCCGGAAAATCACGTGCCTACCACGAAGGAGCTTTTGGGCCATGGAAGGTTTGAGCTTTATGTCATTTATGATCCGATTCGATTCCATTTCATGTATACTAGATTCTTGTATTTGTAGAAATAGCCTGTTACAGGGTTCTAATATGCTGATCACTTCCTATTCACGATGCTTGTGTCGAATAGTAATGACCGGGCGTTCTTAATATCCTGCTGGTGCTGATGAAAGTATTATGTTGATTGGTTTTTCTTTCCTATGTTCTGCCTATTTATGTGGTCATTTTTATGTGCATCGAATGAAAAGCATTTAAGCTTATTTGTGATATTGATGAACAACTGCTATAATAGGTTGAATTAGTGGGAATTATAGTTTCTCCCTGTAGTTTCTGAACGATGGTCGTGAAATTTGAAACCGTTGCTTTGTGCCGAAACATGACGTTTCTTGCTACTGATATAACTGAACTTGATGAAATTTGAATTGGGCAATTTTTCAGGTCACTAGGAGGATATTAGAAAAAATCAAAGTAATAAACCATGCCTATGTAACTCAAGAATGCGTTTTGTTTTACTTATATGTTGTATACCGATGATTCAAAGTTCTGGGAAACTCTTATGTGTTTCAAATGAATCCCTTACCTTACTTTTCTATTAAAATTTTGAAACTATTTGCTTTCAAGTGAGCTTCTAAACGGCACCATATGTAAAAGCTTCTAGTTAGATTCAAATATGTGAATTATTATTGAATAATATGGTAGAACTAGCTTATTGCTTGTTAAGGGACACAAATTATACAATTTAAGTTTCTGTAGTATCTTTAATTTTCTACAAATTTGTAGGCAAGACCTTGCAAATGTAGTCAGGCGCAGAGGGTACAAGTTCATTAGAAATCTCCTTTCAACCTCAGCAACAGAAAAAGTCGTTGAATCCAACATAGACACAGGTCATATCAGATTATCCTGGGTAGAAATTATGTACTTTTTACACATGTAAAGACATTGCATTTTCTTTATCTTTCTTGATTGTCTCGTGTTGTCTGAAAAGGTCAGAATGAGAAGCAGGAAGTTTTCATTGATTTATCGTCAAACGGGAGCATCCAAGTGGAAGGCTTGCATAGTTGCATAGAAACAAAGGAAGAGCTCAAGTCAGAGTCAAATGCTCTGTCTTTGCAGGAAAAGGTGGCTAAGTTCATTCAGCATGGGGAACTGGATGCAATTGAAGGCAAGTCCCGATCAACTTCTACTTCTTTTTTACCTTTCCATTTTGATTCTTCGAGTAGCAACTTTTATTTCCAATTGTTGGTATTTTATTTTTTTTTTACCATTTCATAATGCCAGCTGTTTTCTTTTTTCCAATTATGCATTTGGTTCATGATATCTGAGATTGGCTAATTTCTTTCTCAGGTGATGGATTGGATATTATAAATGAAGTAGAAAATGGGGAGAATATTAAATCAAAAGATTCTCGAGTGCTGGAATTTGCATTCAGTCAAATGCCAAATGGAAGTGTCTCTTCATCATCAGTCCAGCATATTGAAAATCCAGGTTTGGAGATTGATAACTTCAGGTCAGTTTCTTTCTTTTTTCTTTCCTTTTTTTTGTCCTTCCTATTTTTCTTGAACCTTTGGTTCTCGTGCCGCTTGTCATATCTTCTTTTGCTGCTGTACCTTTTTCATATGGCTCTCCTGCTCGGGCTTTCTAAACTTACGACCATTGTACTGTAAATTTCGGAAGTTGCTCCGTTTCTATTTTGTCACAACTTTATTTCTCACATTCGCATTAATGTATTTGGGTCATTTTGCAGGATAAGCAACATGTCTAGTGAAGAACAAACAAGTGTTGATGGTGATAAGAATTTAAACGATGAGGTCAGTTTATCATGAAGTGCTCTCTCTCTCTCTCTCTCTCTCTCTCTCTCTCTCTCTCTCTCTCTCTCTCTCTCTCTCTCTTTCTCTGTGTGTGTGTGTGTGTATAGAGATATTACATAAATTTGTACCGAGTTTCTTATGGTTGATTCTGGTTTCTGTTCCATTGCAGAAAGTGGAGAATCGGGATGAAATTAGACATCTCAAATTCTTGCTGGTAATACTATTATAGTTACGAGGCTTTGCTATCTGATGCCTTTCGACTTGCTTCTTCATCTTTTTTCTTTTTCTTTTAAAATAACTAATAGATTTGTATTTTGTTTTTGTGCGTAGCATCAGAAGGAAATGGAACTAACCCAGTTGAAAGAGCAGATTGAGAAGGAAAAGGTAACTTTGAATAAATATCACAACACGGAAAGTACTTTTTCCTTTTTCTAGTGAATTCTTTGATTTCATTTCAATTTTCAACCTTTCAGCTGTCTTTATCTCTCTTGCAATCTAAAGCCGAAACAGAGATAAGCAAAGCACAAGAACTTATTTCTCAAAAAGAGACCGAATTACATGCTGCGGAGGAAACCTTATCTGGACTAAAGGAGGTTCAGATATTCTCTTTTTCCCGTTTCTCATCTACGCAAAGACTAACAATCATGAAATTGCATAATAGTTTATCGACTCGTGTTTTTGTATTTCCTTTGTTAGGTGGAGATTGATTACTCGGGTGAAGGGGAGACTGTGGAGCTAGCTGGTAGCTTCAATGGCTGGGATCATACGATAGAAATGGATTTACAGCCATCATCAAGTGTCACCCACTCGACTGGATCCAGGTTTTTAATCACTCATCTATTACTCTTAAGATTTTTTTTTTCTTGTTTTTATCTTTTTTTTTTTTATCATTTTTTTGTGACAATCTTCATCCAATGGGAAATGGAAGTCAATAGTCCTAGTAAAATATGTCAGGTCATCTCGACTTTGGCGAGCTGTTCTGTGGCTTTATCCTGGGGTTTATGAGGTGCGAACGCTACCGTCATTTGATGCATGTTTCTATTTCAGAAAGTAGACATCAGCTTTACAAAAAATATATATATACAAAACGAAACTAAATTCTGTGTTAAACTAGTACGATCCTTAGGAAGGTGATTAGTGCAATTCCTTTGGAAACTAGGAAGAGTGTGTTTGATAATCACTATAAGCTATATGGTTAGCGTATAAGCTTCATGTATGTATTCAGTAAACTTGATTTGGTATGAACGATTTTTTTTTTTTTAAAAAGCTCGAGCTTATCTCGTAAACTTCTTGGATAGCTTTTCAACTAAATCTGTCCAAATTTTATTTAAGATAGCTTATCTGCTAATTTTCAAATACTTTTATGATAAGCTAGTTTTTTAGCATTAGTCATAAGCTATCAGCTATAAGCTCGAAATTCACTTATAAGCTATCAACTAACTTATAGCTAGCTAGGTTTACCAAACATAGTCGAAGTGTTTTCTAATTATGGAACAAAAACTTGTGGAATAGTTTTTGTGTGTATATACATTATGTCTAAATTGAAGTAAAATTCTACATTATAACTATGGCATTGACATTTTTCACATTATGAACTCACCCTCTTTTGGTTGCAGATAAAGTTTATTGTGGATGGTCATTGGAAAATTGATCCTCAAAGAGAGTCCATCAACTGGCATGGTGCACATAACAACATCCTTCGAGTCGACAGATGATTTCTACTTCTTCCTTCTTCTTTTTTCCTTTTTTCTTTTCGACTCCAAACATTATGTTTCTCTTGGTCTGAATCGCGAGATTGGTTGGGGAAAACAAAATTCTAGTTAAGGTTGTAGATTCGAAGCATCTCACACTATAAAAAAATTGTTATATTCCAACAGAAAATTCTATGACAATATATTCCAATGGAAATTCCAACGGATATTCCAGTGGTTTAGCTTCCGTTGGAATGGTTCCATCGGAAATTCGAGCGGAAATAATCTATTGGAATGTGTTTTTCATTGGAATTTTAGATGAAATTTGATGATTCCCACGACTATATTTCCAACGGCTTTTTACTGTAGGAATTTTCGTTGGAATATGCAATTTTCATTGGAATTTTTATTTCTACCCCGTTGGAAAATCACCGTTGGAATCGTCAAAATCCAACAGAAATTCCAATGGAAAACTCATTCCAACGGAATATTTTTGTTGGATTTCCGTTGGAATCCATTGAAAAATTCCAACGGAAATAATAGTATTGAAATATCTGTTGGAATAATTCTATTAGAATAATTTCTGTTGGAATTTCATCATTTTCTTGTAGTGTTAGTACAAGAAAGTATAGTTGTTAAAACATTTAAATTGGTCTAAAATTTATGAACTGTGTAATTTATTTTGATATATTATTTTCTTTTACAAATTTCTACTTTTTTAGAGAAGCTAAACTCAATAGTACCTCAGTTCAGCAGACGTCCTTTTCTCCTAAATTGAACTTCAGAGACCACCAGCCATGGAAGGTCATTCTTCTCCGGCTAAAATAGTTGCTTCACCGAACGGCAAGAAGCCTTCGGTCGCGAACGAGGAAGCTCCAGAAATTAATTTTATATATATAATTATTTTAAGTTTAAGGAAATCTTTTATTATAAAAGTTTTAATATCTTTTACTTATGCTTTCAGTTCAAACACCCGTGTAATACACGAGTATTGTACTAGTTTAACATGTAATTTCCGACGAAAAAAGGCTCTCAAAAACAAAGGATGATCGAAAAGATATCAGGGCAACGACCATTGGAGAAAAATAGGCTCTTAGAAATTGAGGATGAAGAACTTCAATCAACTGAATAAGGATTGAAGCGGTCAAGGCTACTGGATGACGAGCGTGACAATTGTATTTTCTTCGAAGATGGCACGTATTCCGACTTAGAGTACGAACAAGTACTCTATTAGGTCGAATCCGCTAATTTAGCATCAATTCCCTATCACACAAATTGAGTCCAATAAAAATTTGCATATTGAGTCGAGAGATTAAACGCGAGGCCGGAGAAGAATGTAAATTTAATTCTAAATATATATTATAATATTTTTATTAAATCATTAAATAGTGATTAGGAATTTTTAATATTACAATTTGATTTTTAAATGATTATTTTTTAATAATTAAGAGGGCTTCGTTAGGTGAGTTAAGGGTATGGATAAAAATATTAACCAAAAATACCAAAAATTAGTAACAAAGAGAAAATAAAGTCGGTTAAGATTTTTGTAAAAATTAATAAGAATAGAAAACTCTGTTAGCAAATTTTAATTTCAAACTCTAATGACATGATTGGTATAATGAAATAAAGTTTGGTAGAAATGAAGTGAGTTGAAGAATAGAATGATTCTGGGAAATGAATGAAACAGATTTTGCCATTGATGCGTTTGGTATACATAAAGAATATGACCGGAATGAAATGACATTATCATTTATCACTATTCTATAGAAAAAAAATTAATATTTATATTAATGTTTTTTTCTTATTTATGATAATACTAATATTATTTTAATTTTTAAAAAATATACTATATTTTAATAAATATATTTTTATATTTTTTACACCCATACTATATAAAAAATAAGTGAATTATGTATTTATATACATATTAACTAATATAAATATATCATTATATAAACCCCTATAAGCATATGTGGCCAAATATACTTTTTTATACAATATAATTTTGAAGCCGTTTGCCTCTTCCCTCTCGGCGATTTCAGCCTTCCAAACTCTAACCTCCGATTGAAATTGTTCTGCCTTCCTTGGCGGTGGTGGGGCTCGGCCTGGGGTCGTCCCCAGCCGCTCTTCTCGCCTTGGCCTCGATTCTCCCAAAAATTGCTGTGGTCTGGAGCCTATTCGAAGGCGGAGCAGAGCTAGAGGTGGTGGCCTTTGGCCCGTTTCAGGTTGATGTTTGGAGGTCTGCTACCCGGTTGTTTGACGGGCCTTCAACGGCTGTGGTAAGCCCTCTCTCTCTCTATGATTTTGTCTTCGTCTGGCTTCCCCTTCGGTTGCTTCGTTGTTCGGGAGGAGCTCTGCGGGGTTGGTTGTTGGGCGTCGGATTGCAACGGGTTTTGGTGGTGGGTGGTATGTGGTTAGAAGAGGCCGTGGCTGCTGCGGTGGCCGGGGTGGCGGTGTCGTATCATCCCCCCTCCCCCCTCGTATGGCTAGTGGTGTTAGGCATCGGGGTTGGGGGTCCTGGTCTTCTCGGGCCTGGCTAGTGGTGTTAGGCAGGTTCCGGTGGGATTGGTGGGGTTGGTTTGGTGTCCTCTCGGTTGGAGACGGGTCAATTCGGGGAATAGTTCGGGGCTCGGTGGTGACTACTGTATAGGCGGTTGCGCAGTTTCGGTAGTGATTGCTTGGGCAGGGACTCCTTGTGTCGATCGTTCACTGCTGGTTGGGCCTACTAGCTTGCCGGGGAAGGGCTGTGCTCTTTTTGTTTCTTTTGAGTTGTTTGTGTCTGTACTAGGTTTTTATGCTTTGTCAGTTTGTTCTTGTGTCCGTGTTGTTATTGTGTTTTAGGTTTGGGCCATTTGGCCTCTGTGCGCCCGAGTGTCACCTTTATTACCCTGTTGGGGCCCGACACTCGGTATTACCCTGTTGGGGTCTTTGTGTTGTGTTGTGTTGTGTTGTGTTTATTGTAGTGTTTTTATTACCCCTTTGGGGTCGTGGTCGTGTAGTTGGTCTGTGTTTGAGTTTTTATTCTAGCGTTGCTAGCGGGATTCTAGACGGTCTTCTGACCTGTCCTCCTATTTTATTCTCCCGTTGGGAGCTTTGTATTTTTATTCGTACTTTGTGCGCGTTTGATTTATAATAGTATCTCTATCGTTCCGGAAAAAAAAATACAATATAATTCAATTTATAAATGTATTTTTCTTAGTTTTATTTTTATATAAGTATTAATATATCTAACTAAAATATGACTAATAAATATAAATAATTTTTAAATTTTTTTATTTGAAATTTATTTGTTAGAATGATTTGACTTAGTATAATTTAATCATGATTATATAATTCATATTATATACTTATTTGTGGTTATCATTTGTTATTTATTTATTTATTTTTTTATTTTTATTTTTTATTTTTTGGAAAAAACGATTCTTAAACATATGAGAACGAAAAACCCATCAATTAGCTATGAAAATATGAAATGACTCCCCATATAGATGTGTTTTACAATTCCTATTGGAATGATCAATCTCTTTTAAAATATACTAGTACAACATCCCATGTATTACACAGGTGTTTGTTAAAAAAATTATTGTTGAATTTTAAAACTAATGAGAAAAATTATTTTTATATTTTATTTATTTTTTATAAAAAATACATATTATTTTATATTTTCAATGACACTTGTTACTTGTGGGATTTACATGTGTTATGTTATAGTTTTTGTATAACTTATATTATATAACTACTTGAAATATAAATATATTAATTGATAAATAATTTTATTTTTTCTATTAATATTAAAAAATAATGTTATTATTGTTATGAAGATAAATATATTTTTTTTATATATATAATATGGATGTTAGAACAAAACTTATCAAGAGAAGATATATTTGATATATTAGATATGTAAAACTGATAAAAAATAAAAAAAATATTAACTTTTTAAAATACATTTACAATTAAATGGTTATAATAACATGATCATATATAATCAACATATGTATGGATAATCCTGACCTAATTATTTTTGGATTCTACCAAGTATATAACAAAGTATGTAATTTTGTCACATAGGATAGTCATATAGGCTCAACACGTTCTGAATTAATATAAATGAAATACCAATCATCACGATAGGAATGAGTAAAGACTATAGTGAACATAGTATTTTTCACCCCACTAATGAAAATGTAATAAGTTTTTCACACAGCTCGTAGATAAGTTAACTCTTTCACCAAGAAATTGCGAAAGACATTGAGCGATGAATATGCAATAATTGCGCGATGACATTGTGCGAAAGTTAAAGGTGAAAATGCATTCGCATATCCTCTCGGTAAGCCCTACTGAACCTGATTTTGTCAATCTTGACTATGATAACAAGTACCCCTTTCTCCCACTATCCAGCCCTAATCCCAGACCCATTTTCCATTCAAACTACCACCTTACTATTGATTTCGCTCTCAAGATTAATGTGAGATTTACGATGAATGATGGTGAAGAACATCGTAACCATCAATTATGCAGAAACGAGTCGGTTAAAGCGGGCACACTGTTTCACAGCACCGAACGGCCATTAAGTATCGTGGCCTTTAAGGTTTAAACCTTTGACTTTTTTCTTTTCCTTTTATTTTATCTGTTTCTCAATCTGCCATATCAACTATATTGTCTTAGAGTAATGGAGCTTGTCATAAAATCATCTTAGATGCCTGCAACCTATGTTTTGGTGTTTTTGCTGCTCAGTTTATTGCAATGTTGTTTACCTTTTTATTTGCCCGTGTGTGTGTGGCATATTTAAGGGCTGCTTTCAATTTCACATGCTCCCATTGTCTACATTTTCTCTGGTTGCATGTCCGGGTCTTGGATGTGGATTGACATACTTGGAAGTTATATGTATTATGTTGGTTATGCTCTTTTGTTTCAATCATTCGATTGAAAAATAGCTTTACCATTATTTAATAATACGATTTCAAAATATTCTATCTATGGGACTTTTTTTTTAAAAAAACTTTTTTATTTATTTGTTTTCCAATCAGCTATATTTGTCTTAGAATAATGGGGTTTACCATCAACTTATTTTAGGTGTCTGTAACCTATGCTTGAGTGAGTTTTGCTGCTCAGTTAATCGCAATGTGGTTTACCTTTTATGTGTGCATATGTGTGTGTGGCTTCTTTTACTCACACATGCTCCTGTTTTGTACATTTCTCCGTGTATATGATAAGTTTTTATATTTTTGAACTAATGTGTCTTGGTTATGTGACTGTTTAACCCCATGTTACATTCTGCTAAAAGTAGAGTACCAACTCCATTAGAATCTATAGATTTTATATTTCGAGCCCTGGGCTCTCTCTCTTTCGTCTAGATTTGGTTCGTAATTTCAATTATAACATGAAAATATTTTTAAAAAAATCGGTCTTTTAGCAGAGGAATAACAAAGTGTGAACCTTGTCGAAGGAGATGAGAACAAGTATTCAAGAGTATTGCGAGAAGATAGAGACAAGATCCTATTGGAAAGGATGGTCTGTGGGAAATTACAACCTAACCCAAGAGGATCTAGATGTGGAGCTGGCGTTGCAACATTAATATCCAGAGAAACGGGCCTGAGAATCGGTAAGTTGTTCAATAATACCCTGCATAATTTTTGTATTTGAATCTTACAGTATTTGAGGTGTGACGGTTTAGATAGTCTGGGTAGATTTAAGGTACGAATATTAAACTTGGTGAAGAAAATCATTGAGTGGGTTCCGAGTACAAAATCCTTACTAGAGTAGAATCCGCTGTCGAGTTTAAGATCCTAGAGGAGGGTATGTCTGAAAAAGAGCAGCAGCATTTTGTGATTCAAAATTCTATCTAAAATCCCAATGGAAAGCTCATTCTAATGCAGTGTTATTAATGGCGGTTGGCAGTACATAGCGTTTTGCCAAAATTCCGCCAATGCGGCCGCCATGGCAGCCGGCGTGGCGGTCTATGGCGCAACCATGACTGCCATCGTTCACAAACTTTGCATGGCGGATTGTCAAAAATCCGCCACGCCATACCGCCATGGCAGCGCCATGGCCGCCATTTGATAACACTGTTCTAATGGAATATATTCGTTGGCATATCCGCTGGAATTTTCATTGAAATATATTACCGTGGGATTTTCTGTTGGAATATAACATTTTTTTTTGTAGTGTCAACAAAATAGTTTAGGTTGACTAGGGGGAGCGGTGCGGTACGATATAAAACAAAACCAAAATTGAAAGAATCAACCATAAAAAAAGAAAAAAAAAATATATCATTTTATAGTGAATAATACTTCTTGAGAAGTCCGTCGTCATCAGAAAAGTTGATTTATGAATCGAGTTTTGTTTTCTAATATACTAATGGTGATATGATAGAAATATGAAAAAGGAAACGAATGTTTAAAGTAACCCTTATGATATAAACAAAATTATATTCTATGCTGCCCCAGCATAATATATTTCAAATAGAATTAATACTCATGCATACAAATTTTTTTTTTATCATTTGATATATATTTATAAACATTTATTTTTTTTTCATTTTTTTGCATTATATTTATTTTTTCAATTACTAAAAATAAAACTCTTTTTACTTATTGATTATTTGTAAATTCTTTTCTAAACTTGCACTATTTTTTTCCCCACTTCTTTTCCTCTCATCCAAAAATCTCAGCACGGAGGGCTTCCGGCTTTGTGAATTTGTGTGCTTAAGATGCGTTAAAGGCGGAAAAAGAAAGAGAAGAAAAAAGAGGAGAACCCTTTTTTTCCTTTTGGTTTGATTTTGAGGGTTCTCTATATAGCTTGTTAGCTTTTGTGGCTTTGCCCTCCGATTTGTTCTTGTACATTTGGGAGGTGGTTGTATTTTGTTCTTTGTGAAATGTAAGTACATCGTTTGGAGAACACAAAAGGGGGTTGCGAAGATAAGTCATTAAATTGTAATTTGGTGGTGGTGGTGGCGGTGGTTGTTTTAATCTGCCCCTTGAAAGAAGAAAAACAAATAAAAAGAAAATTGTAAGTAATAGCACTTGAAATATCAATTAATTTTAATATGCTAGGTATTAAAAACATCTCGTATAAATTAAAAAAAAAAAAAAAGTATGAGCATTCTAAACTCTAGTTGTTCCTGGGTTAAAATTCCAAAATTCCTTGATGGCAGTTCGACCCTACGGCGACTACACTTAATCACTGAATTTTTCACTGTTCCATCGGCGACTATACTCAGTTTTTTACCGTTACATCAACACACACGGGTACGAATATTCATGGGTAGGTTGAAATTTTTCGTCTTTGTGGAGTGAGGTGGTCACATCTCTGAAAGATTCTCCATTATTTATCTGTTTCTTTCTGGGTCTACATTTGATATATGGTCAGAAACTTTTTATCTTTAATGCTTTGTCTCCTGGTGTAAATGCTTTGGTTAGTTGGTGACCCATATGCTTTTGCCTTTCCTTTTTTTCTATTGCCTCAGGGACTTCTCTTTTTATTAATATTCTCTCAATTATGTCTCCAGATCCATAAATTTGGTCTCTTAGCACAGCAAGAACAAGGTGTTAGTTACCCTTGTCAAGGGAGATGAGAGCTTATGGTCTCCAGATTTGCAAGAGAAACAGGCCTGAGAATAGGTAAGTTATTCAACAGCACCCTGAATATTTTTGTGTTTGAATATCGTAGTACCCGAGGTATGACAGTTTAGATGTTAGCAGAGGGTAAACTCTTACTTAGAGAGGTCTGGAAATTAAACTCGGTGATGAACATAGATCCATCTTACTAGGTGCTGATGGCCGGGTTGTGGAGTTACTGCGGTGGGGGGTCAGAGTTCTTTGGGCTACCTGTTTGGGAGTGGGGAAGGCCCGGCTCCGAAACCAATTCGGAGGCTCCTCCCGGACATAAGCCACCTCCGGTTGCGAGTCACGTGACTCGGCCACCTTCTGCTGAAGCTAGTAAGCAGATTCCAGCATAAGCTATTAGTTGTTCCTTTGGAATTTTAGGGGTAACAATATCTTGGATCTTTTGTTCTTTGGGACATGGCAGAATTACAATGTGGTTTCATTAAAAAAATAAAAAATTGCTGCCATATATAAGATCCTAGAGGAGGGTAAGTCTGAGAGGAGTAAAAACCTAATTTCCTCTTGTGGCTAACCTAGCATTCATTTTCTCGCAACCCGAGAAGAATCCTCTTGTTTTTGTCCACACATAAACACGACCAGACACGACCATTGATCACGAGTCTGTTCAACGTGCCAAAGTTGGACACGTCTCAGGCATGATGAGTGTGAAGCCTTACATTGTATAATTGTGTTCTCCTCAAAGTTGGACAAAGCCATAGAGTTAGACAGAAAAGGCAGGTCATATCCAACCTTCAATCCTATTCTTTCTGACAACGACCGAGGGCGCTTGACCAGCCAGGTGTGTACTCGTGTCTAACTGTGTTGTTTACGGAGTGGGCTAAAAAGAAGTCGTATTGTGTGATCTGTGTTGGTGTCCACAATTGAACTGTTTTCCAATCTGAAGAAGGCAAGTCTAATGACAGGCCTATAGTGCAGCAATGAAAGAAAAATCCAAAATGGAGAAGGCAGCAAAATGAGCAAATCAAAAAGATGTTGAAAAGAGCATAAGGATATCATCATGACACAAACACAACAATCAGAAAAACAACTAGTATGAGGAGAAAAACTAATCTAAGCAAAACGCAAAATGAACCACTAGCAGCCGGTGAAAATGGAGATCGAAGAAATTAAAGGCACCAGAGTAGAGAGGGAAAACAGAATGAAGTGGTTCATTGAAGACTAGGTCTACGAAATTGGGTTTCTGTTCCAGAAAATGACATTCTTCCTATTGGGTTTTCATTTATCATAGCTGGGTTGAAGAATTTGGATGATTTTTTTTTTTTTTTTTTCAAATTCTGCCATGGCCACCATGCCACCATGCCTCCACATTAATAGCAGAAACTGTAGCAAACCTGTCATGCCATGGATGCCACTTGAAAACATGACACACACTACATGGTAGTTCATGACTCACTTGCTCACACTAAATTCTAACTATTGAAATGTCAGTTAAGAATCCTTGAATCAATTGAATTGAGTTTAAAAGAAATGGAGATAGAGGGTTATGACGTAAAATAACATGGAGACATTTGTAAGTGAGGGAAATTATACTATTAATTTCAAGGTTACATCAAAAGATTATTAATTAAATCTTTATAAATCTATCATAAGCTCCAGCATCCACGACCAATTCTAAACATAGCCCTTAAACATAAACAACACCAGTCAATCGTACTATTGATATTATATATAACAATATAAGCTGGAAATGAAGTCTAACTAAGGCGTCAGATTTGAGAAATTGAGTTACAACTCAACAAAAAAGTAGTACAAAAAGAAATTCGTGACAAATGCACAACCATCTGGTAGAACTATTTAGGCACAAAAATCATCATCTTTCCAAACTTCAAAATAAACATAACTACACGAATATTAATGTCTGAACATGTTAAGTGTGTTGAGTGTGTTGAGCATTAGTTAGACGAATATTAATCTCTAACTCCTTGTACCATTAGTTTAGTATGTTGAGCATATACCCATCATTTGTTTTACCTGTCCATGAAATGAATATTAGTACCAATTTAATTTGTAAAATATCACTTAGGGCCTAACTTCTGGAGTTCATTATTTTATGAGTCACATTATTTATAATTATTTAAAAATTATACCAATGATGTCACTTTAAAAAAAAACATATGCATGAGCATATTTTATAAAAGCTCTCTTAAATATTAAAACAATGTTCCTACTTAATTTCAAGTTGACCACCATAAGTTCCAGCATTTATTGTGTCCTTTAGAGTAAACTCTAAAAAATGTTTGTAAATGTGAAAAAATTGTCTTCCCCATTAAATACTTAATTACAAGCTAATCATAAGACTACATTTATTATCCCAAAACTTATTTCAGCAAATCTCCAATAACACCAAATGCTTGAATGATAGAGTTGAAAAGATGCAAGAATAACTTACCATACTTGTTTTTCTAGTCTATTTATTATTTGCACAGAGTATCTGCCTCTTTCGCCGTACAATGGTTAATGTAAACTTCATATACTCTTCCTCTTTCCTGTTTCAACTGGTTTAACTCCAACAACAACTCGATTTCTTTGAACTCTTTGTTGGACATTGTATAAGAGTCGTCCAGTCGTTCACTGATGGATCTGCCAGTGAATCGACAACATTGTTTTTTATATACATTTTGCAAATTAACTAAATCCGTGCCCAATCGGCAACCATAAAAGTTCGTGCAATTTTCTCCAATATTACGCTCTGCCGCATCGGCTCGAGAATCATCTGTGTCATTACTAGAATTGATTTTTTAAGCTCAAAATAATTACCTCCACGATATTTGCTGATTTACAGAACATCAAACCTAAATCAAGATCTTTCCTACTAGCTTTTTCCTGTAAATTTCCATAATGGACAGTCATGCCGATTTTAACCGTGTTATTCTTCACGGTTAATTCTATGTCAGCACAATTTTTCTAGCCAGCCAGCCATCATATACCAATTGCCCTGGGTTGAAATCCTAATAAGTATAGGTTCGACTTAAGGAACCGTAGCCCAATTGTCTTTCCATTGACATTCAAAATACATCAAAATAATTGATACATCCTGCACTCGTCGGGCTTCGGAGAAACGTCTTTTCTCTTCCTTTGCTGAGGAACTTGGTGTTCAGAATCCCACATGTGAAACTCTCTGATATAATCGCGAAATCCATCACCATTGAGATTGTCCAAGCTCAAATTTATGTCTTCTGGGGAACTCACATTTATAGCATCGATCTCCATTGTAGCTGCTCCCGAGCTCGGTCCTAGCCCACAATGGAGATCGATGCTATAAATGTGAGTCCCCCAAAAGGCATAAATTTTGAGCTTGGACAATCTCAATGGTGATGGATTCAGCGATATTATCAGAGGGTTTTACACAAGTGAGATTCTGAACACCAAGAGCATGTTTGTTTATGAAAATTTTTGGTTTTGTTTGATTTTTTGGTTTGGTTTGGTTAGTTTTAAAAAAAAGAGTATGGTTAGTTGGTAGTGGATATATTAAAATAATATTTAAAATAAAATAATTAAAATTGATTTATTTTAAAAGTAAGAGAGAGATAATGTGATTGTTAGTTAAAATATTGTGAGTTGATGAATAGTGAGTTAAGATTGATGCGGTGTGTATGAATGATTGATTGATATTTTTTAATTATATTGATAATATTGATGATAGTGGGGTTGGGTTAAAAAAAATTGTTGAGTTAAAGTGATAGAAATTTTTTAAAATTTTCATAAACAAACATGCTCCAAGTTCCTCAGCAAAGGAAGAGAAAAGACGTTTCTTCGGAGCCCGACGAGTGCAGGTTATCTCAATTATTTTGATGTTTTTTTGAATGCCAATGGAAAGACAATTGGACTACGGTTCCTTGAGTCGAACCTATACTTATTCGAATTTCGGCAAGAGCCACAGGGCAATTGGTATATGATGGCTGGCTAGCCAGAAAATTGTGCTGACATAGAATTAACCGTGAAGAATCTTAACATGGTTAAAATCGGCATGACTGTCCATTATGAAAATTTACAGGAAGGAGTTAGTAGGATAGATCTTGATTTAGGTTTAATTGCAATGAGTCATGTTGTTGTGCAAATATTGTGGAGGTGGTTATTTTGAGCTTAAAAAAATCAATTCTAGTAATGACACAAATGATTCCCGAGCCGATACGACAAAGCATAATATTGGAGAAATTTTGCACGAACTTTTATGGTTATCGATTGGGCACAGATTTAGTTAATTTGCAAAACATATATAAAAAGCAATGTTGTCGATTCACGGGCAGATCCATCCGTATATGGCTGGACGACTCTTATACAACGTCCGACAAAGAGTTCGAAGAAATTGAGTTGTTGTTGGAGTTTATGAAGCATCAGGCAAGAGGAAGAGAATATGAAGTTTACAATTACCATTGTACGACGAAAGAGGCGAATAATCTGTGCAAATAGTAAATAGACTAGAAAAATAAGTATGGTAAGTTATTCTTGCATCTTTTCAACTCTATCATTCAAATGCTTGTTATTGGAGATTTGCTGAAATAAGTGTTGGGATAATAAATATGGTCTTATGATTAGCTTGTAATTAAGTATTTAATTGTAATTAAGTATTTAATGGGGGAAGACAATTTTTTAACATTTACAAACCTATTTCAGAGTTTATTCTAAAGGACACAATAAATGATGGACTTATGGTGGTCCACTTGAAATTAAGTAGGAACATTGTTTTAATATTTAAGAGAGCCTTTATAAAATATGCTCATGCATATGTTTTTTTTAGAGTGACATCATTGGTATAATTCTGAAATAATGTGGCTCATAAAATAATGAACTCCAGAAGTTATGCCCTAAGTGATATTTTACAAATTAAATTGGTACTAATATTCATCTTCATGGACAAGTAAAACAAATGATGGGTATATGATCAACACACTAAACTAATGGTACATGGAGTTAGAGATTAATATTCGTCTAACTAATGCTCAACACACTTAACATGTTCAGACATTAATATTCGTGTAGTTATGTTTATTTTGAAGTTTGGAAAGATGATGATTTTTGTGTCTGAATAGTTCTACCAGGTTAGCTTATATGGTTGTGCATTTGTCACGAATTTCTTTTTGTACTACTTTTGTTGAGTTGTATCTCAATTTCTCAAATCTGACGCCTTAGTTAGACTTCATTTCTAGCTTATATTGTTATATATCATATCAATGGTACGATTGATTGGTGTTGTTTATGTTTAAGGGCCCTGTTTAGAATTGGTCGTGGATGTTGGAGCTTATGATAGATTTAATTAATAGTCTTTTGATGTAACCTAAAATTAATAGTATAATTTCCTTACTTACAAATGTCCCCATGTTATTTTACTTCATAACCCTCTATCTCTATTTCTTTTATATCCAATTCAACTGATTCAAGGAATGTTAACTGACTTTTAATTGTTAGAATATAGTGTGAGCAAGTGAGTCATGAACTACCATTACCATGTGGTGTGTCATGTTTTCAAGTGGCATCCATGGCAAGGAAGGTTTGCTGCAGTTGTTGCTACTAATGTGGAGGTCATGGTGGCCATGGCAGAATTTGAGAAAAAAAAAAAAAAAACCATCCAAATTATTCCGCCCAACCATGATAAATGAAAACCCAACATGAAGAATGTCATTGCTCCCGAACAGAAACCCGTAGTTCGTAGACCTAGTCTTCAATGAACCACTTCAGTTTTTCGTTTTCCCTCTCTACTCCGGTGCCTTTAATTTCTTTATCTCCATTTTCACCGTCTGCTAGTGGTTCATTTTGTGTTTTGCTTAGATTAGTTTTTTTTTTTTTCTCAGACTAGTTGTTTTTATGATTGTTGTGTTTGTGTCCTGATGATATTCTTCTGCTCGTTTCAACATCTTTTTGGTTTGTTCGTATTGGGTGACATTGCATAGTATCCTCAAAAATCTCGAAATACTACATGTTCACCTCTTCCCCTCACAAAAAAAAAAAGATCGGACACCTTGGGATTGGCATGTTACCGGCCTACCTTAAACAAGAAAATTCTATCAACTCACCCTCGACAAGAACACAAGGGTGGATAATTTGTCGATCCTCGAGTAATCTTGGTCCAATCAAGGTCGGGGGCCTGAGGAAGGATTGGACAAAAGGTTTAGAACTAAACTTGATTATTGTCATTCCCTTAGGCTAAAAAACCACCTTCCTAACTATCAACATGGTAATGGTCGAACGATAACTGAATATTCTTTATCTCGACTATCGGTCTGACCGATCGCCATGCTGGGTTGGTCCAGGAAAAACGGGGGCCCGGCGGAACCACGGTCCTTGGAAGTAATAAAACCCCAAGATTGAAGTGAACCATCAAGGTCCATCGAAACCACAATGTACCCTCATTATCATCAACGATGGCCCGATCAGCACAAGCCTACGGTTATACGCAGTGATGCTCCCATGGGACGCTTTAGGCGCAATATCATCCCATGGCAAGAACGTCACATCCACACTCCCTATCGATCTACTACTTTTACCGTCGATCGCCTTTAAAAGCAAAGAATAATCTTGTTTTGACAAAGTACTCGCCTGGTGAAACAACACTATTGAACCAATCATCATCATGTGGTGACCGGTCAAAAAAAAGGAAGTACCGACAACCATCAAGAAACTCCTCGAGCATGTATGCACCTAGAATAGCACATTTTTTATTGTCTAGTGATGTATAAGCTCGCAAAGTTATACATGTTCATGTATCCCATTATGTATTGGGAAATTCATGATTACTTTGTGCAATTACTGTACTTTATGATCGTTTGATATTTTATCTCTCGATCGCTTCTTCTTATCGATTGTGTGACTACTATGGGATACCTTACCTAAGGGAATGCACTGGTCAAATAGGCCGAGTGAGCTGCTTGGTCGAGTAGACTCGCCATCAGAGCCGGTGGTGGTCGAATATCATCGGTACAGGACTAAGAGTCTTTGTTCTGGACACAACCTAAGGGGTACATAACATCATCAATGAGTCGAGCTAAGGTCCTTGGCTGGTCTGATAGAAACTAAACCTGTAGGTACAGTTGGTAGGACGATCGACCAGAAGGGACAACAGTCGGCTCAGGACAGTCAATATTCTACCTCAACGGACATTAACCTGTTACGCCATCAAGTGATTTGTATAAAGAATAGAACAAACACTCCGTAAATGAGCTTAATGAAATAACAAAGTCCATCATTAATGCTTGCACATAAACTTTAAATGAAAAGATGATATTTCTTGTTTCCTTAGTTCAGTACTACATAAGGCTATTACTATATATACAATGGCTATTATCCTCTAGCTAAACTCTTGTGGACACGTATAAGGCTATCAAGGTAAGTTGTACACTCAGCTAGGGTTTGTACTTTGGCCATTTTTCCCCCATGCCTGTGGGCCATTCCAGTGCAGGTGGTGCATGCTGCCATGGCAGCACCCTTGCCTTTTTCCTCTTCTTTTCCAGCTGAGTCACACATTCTTTTGTCTTCTTCTTATTTGTTCTTTGACTTCTTCTTCATGCTTGAGTGTGCATGGGCTTTAACATGCCCCCTCAATCCTATGCATGGCTTGATGACAAACTGAAGTTTGTTTCTCAACCGTGCATAGAATTGACCTGATAAAGCCTTAGTGAAGATGTATGCTACTTGCTCAACAGCTGGAACATGTTGCACTTAGATAGTCTTCTTCTCAACCTTCTCTCTTATGAAATGTAGATCCAATTCTAAGCGTTTTGTTTTGGAGTGGTAGATTGGATTAGTTGTAAGACATACAACCCCTCTATTATCCACCCAAATGACGTTAGGTGTGTTGTACTTAATCCTGAGTTCAGTTAGAAGTGACTGCATTCATGTGACTTCACAACTGGCCTGTGCAACACTCCTGTATTTATCTTCGGTGGAAGATCTTTACAGAACTGCATGTTTCTTAGATATCCAAGACACTAGATTCTCATCAAAATACATTCAAATCCTTGAAGTAGACCTTCTATCTAATGGTCACAACCTAATATGCATCTGTGTAACTTGTAAGATTGAAATGAGAGCACTTTTGTATCTTGAAGCATAATGCTTAGTTCCAACAAGATATCTCAATATTCTCGTAACAAACTTCGAATGAGTGTCCAAAGGGCTTTGCATAAATTGACATACTTTGTTTACACTGAATGATTTATCTGTAAGAGTTACATATTGCAATGCCCCAACTATTTGTCTGTATTGGTAACACTGCTGATAGGATTTCCATTGAACTTTGACAAGGGTGAATGAGATACCATAGAAGAATCAAGACATGTTGTCCACTTCATGCCAACATTGTGAAGAAGGTTATCAATGTACTGGGACTGATCAAGAAGCAATCCATCTGAAGAATATGCGACTTGAACTCCAAGGAAAAAGGTAAGTTTACCAATATCTTTCAAGGATAAATGAGCCTGAAGTGAAGTTAGTAGTTGATTGATATCTGATGGGTTGCTAACAGTAAGGATGGTGTCATCCACATAAACAAGAAGAAACATGAAGGATGTAGAAGGGTGCTTGAAGTACAAAGAAGGATCAGCCTGGATATAGAAAAACCAAGAGACAAGCACAAAGCAAATTTAGATGACAGGCCCTAGAAAATTGTTTCAGGCCATAAATTATTGGGTTCTATTAGGAACGCCAATGATGTGCACGTTATCTATCGAAATAAACCATAACGCAGTGGAATCTATAGTTAGGGTTAGGACATTACCGCAGTAGCTTCTTGATGAAAATCGTCACTCGACCTGAGCGTCTGAATGTGCTCTAACACAGCTGATAGCACCGCCCTAAGCTGTCACATTATCAAAAGACGGTTCATGCATGGATAAAATTTTTGGATCTATGAGGATCTCGTTAAGTATAAGTCACGAATTCAATAGCAACAATAAATCTATGCGCAACGGATCTAAAGGTTTAGAGTTGAATACTTACGACTTAAAAATTTGCAGACTCTGAGATGTTGTAGATTACAGTTGGAGGAAATTGTCTGATCTCAAAATCTATTGGGCAGTCGGATCCTTCTCTTCGGACGTCGAGAAGTTCTCGGGAGCAGCCGGGAGTAGCGGGTGATGTTGCGGGGTCGTCAGTGGTCAAGCGGTGAAGAAAATCCTTACTAGAGTAGAATCCGCTGTTGAGTTTAAGATCCTAGAGGAGGGTAAGTCTGAAAAGGAGCAACATTTTGTGTTTTAAAATTCCATCCAAAATCCCAATGGAAAACTCATTCCAATAGAATATATTCGTTGGATTATCCGCTGGAATTTTCATTGGAATATAACATTTTTTTGTAGTGTCATCAAAATAGTTTAGGTTGAATAGGGGGAACGGTGCGGCACGATATAAAACAAAACCAAAATTGAACCAAATTTTTTTGCACACTTAAAGTAAAATAATTGAATCATTGAAAGATATAGTTCGAGTTTTTAGCCTTTGTATGCATTTAGGTTTGGTTCAAGCAAATCCATATAAAATTGAAAAAAAAAAAATCTACAACCATTTTTTTTAAAGAAAAAATAACCGCAAAATAAAATATTAAGTCGAGAATTTTCTGCACTAATATAACATAATCGAGCAGCACCAAATTGCGCTATTAGGTAATTTTTTGTTTCTATTTTTTTTTTTTTGGTTAATTTATATATTTTTGTATTTCATTTTGGTAATTTTTCTTTATGATCCGTGGATCGTGGTAGTGATACTTTTATTTTTATTTTAGGTAATGTGATACTAATAAATTTATGTAAAATTATTGATTGAACTTAAAAAAAAAAATCAACCACTTATTTTATTTGTGTCTAATCCATTTTTATTTTTGTTTTTACTAATGTGATGTCAATAATTTGATATTAAAATTTCAAAAATATACATTTAATTATTATATTTCTACCTTATCTAAAATGTTCATAAATCTGACTTTTTTCCTATTTAGTTTATGAATATCTTCCGGTCAGCATTAGCAACATTTGCCTTTGGAGCACCCATGTCCGCCCAGCACTAGGAGCCACGAACAGTCGTGTGTGCCTTTTTGGCCGAAGTCTGGCTGCGCTCAGTCAAGCGTTGCACCTCCTTCTCCGGCCATCCTTAACCACGGCCTCATCCGCACGCCTGCAATTGCCTCGAGCGAAATTCTTCAGTTGTGTGCGCAATACGATCAATTCTCACCAACATGGCCATTGCTCAGACCGACATGGCCATGTCCAGCACGGTGGCAATATGACCTGCACTCTGTACGTCAGCCCACGTCCAAAAGCAACACCCGCCATTTTCGGGCCCAACTATTTTCGGCCAATGATTTCGTAAACGGTAAACGGAGGTTGGGCGGTGACCCAAAGTTTAGTGTTTAATCGGTCTAGACCGATTTAAACGGGGTTTAAACGGGCTAAACGGTTTTTTTTACTGTAGCACAGAATTTGCATTTTGAAAAACATAAATTAGTAAGAATGTGGATTTTGCACACCTTTTGTAGACCGGTTCTCTCTCGATGTCCCCTCTCTGTGATATCAAATTCAACAATGTATGTGCCGGCCAGCTCTATCGCCTAAACGGGTACGCGCGTTAGCGGGCAGAGGCGCGAATGGGAAATTTTTTCCTAACCCTAAGCCCCGTGGCCATATATATGGGGAATTTTTTTCGCGCCGGCCAGCTCTATTGCCTAAACGGGTCAAAAAACGGGCTGAACGCCGTTTACGACCGCCCAGGACCCGTTCCGTTTAGGCCGTCTACCCCGTTTTTTCTCGTCTACGACCGTCTACACGGGTCAACCGTTTAGAAGTCCGACTACCCCCTAAACTGTGTGGTCAGGCACCGTCTACCGTTTAAACCCGTTTAGACGGTCCGTTTAGGCCGTTTAGGAAAACACTGTTAAAAATAACATAGGGGAAGGGGCCTTTATATAGGCACCAACTTGATCTAAGTCTATTTTAACTAGGGAACTAATAAAGCAATAAAATATTAAGAATCCTAAACAATCTAGAAATTATAAAGTAATAAGGAAACTAAATAACTAGGGGATCTTGTGCCTTGACTTGCACTCCAAGTAGGGAAGAATAATCTAGAGAATTTTCAGCTCAAAAGACTCCTAGGAAACTTCTTTTCTTGCTGGCCAAGTCATTCCCGCGCGCTGCCAACCAGCTGGCCTGTGCCCGCGTGCGGGTGCTGCCCGCGCGCGCTGCTGCCCTGTGATGAAGATCGTGTATCCGCTCATCTCGATTTGCTTCGAAAGTTGCTTTGCCACGGCTTCCTTCTCGGCGATAGGTGTGGACGACTCGGATTGCTCCATATCTACTCACGATAGTTGAGACAACTCGGACGTGAATCCTTGCCAAACTCGAGCTTATGACGAACTATG
>CACSLK010027829.1:403313-421953 GCA_902706635.1 Striga hermonthica | reverse complement strand
CACCTCATCATAGTTTAATAAAATTAATTATATATATAATTAATTATATAATAATTAATTACATAATCACTAATTATATATTAAACTACGACGAAACGGACATGAAAATCATTATAAAATGCACGTAAATATGACGCATGTCAGGTATTATATAAATACATATTTCACAACTAATTCAAGATAACTAAAAATATCTCTATTTTCTATTGCACTCATATAATAATAAAAAATATTATTTCGGATATTACAAAGATACATAAATATTTTGAAAATCAAATTTCAAAGTTACGAGTCAAAGAAATTTAACGATAAAATTACAATTGTTTTATATAAAGAAGTATTTAATAATATTTACATTAACTTCTTTAAATAATTTTTTTCTCATTCATTAAGTTATAATTTTTTTTATTTTATTCTATATTTTAAATTATTTTATCTTCTATTATATTATTTTTGAATGCACGGGGTAAAACTAGTTTATAACTATAAATCAGTATAGTTATATCTTTTTAGTTCTATCAGCAGTTAATTATTTCGTTTATCTATTTCTACATTCACAAAATCCCCAATCTCAAACCTTAAACCCTAATTTCAAACGAAGAGATGTCAGGGGAAGAGTCATCGGAGAAAAATAGACTCTCAGAAACTGTGGATGAACTTCAATCACCTGAGGAAGGACCCAAGCGGTCGAAGCTGCCGGACGACGACGAGCGTGACGATTGCATTTTCTACGAAGATGACACAGACACCGACTTAGACGAGTCTTTTGAGGAAGGTCCGGCCGAGTGTGGCCATAATGATACGTACGTGGCTCCGATGGTCGATGAGGAAAAGGTAGATGGTAAAAGAAGGTGCCTTCAAGTTGATTTATGCAACATATTTCAGCACGATGCTGCGTTTAAGGGATTACCCCTCTTTGAGTTGTTCAAAGTTAGGCTGAAGTTCAACGACAAACGCTGGGATTCTAATGAGCCCTTCAAGGATGCTCGGGTTTGCGGCGAGATTGTGAATTTCGTGCAGGCTCATTCCACAATATCTATACCCGATTATCATGCGGATCTGGATAATCCAATTCCCATCTCTTACTACTCGGTAAGCCCTAGCGAACCCGATATTGTCAGTCTTGATTCTGATAACATGTACACGCTTCTCCCATTATCCGGGCCTAATCCCAGACCGCCCATCCAGAAAAAATACTCCATAATGATTGATTTCGCCCTCAAGATTAACGATGAGATTATGATGAAAGATGGTGAAGAACATAGAAATCCTCAACTCTTTGGAAATAATGAGTCGGTTAATGCGGGTTTACTGATTCAATCCATCAATAGGAAATTACATATTCGTGGTAAGGGCCCTGTTATTGTTAGGGATGCTATTGGGAATAGACTGAATGATCGTATTCTAATTGCTACACATTATAGTGTGTACGAAGGAGCATGGGCTAATATTAAGCTTAAATTATTAAAGGGAGGAGTGAGGTTTTTTCATGGTTTTGTCATGGCCAGACCGTGTGTGTTCTATTCGAGGATTTGTCTGCTGTCCATTCAGCCGGGAAATAAGATTAGGCTGCAGAGAGTTGACAGGGGCGTTGTGGGGCCTGATGGATCTATTGAGCTTACGAGGTCGGTGGTAGTTGTTCCATCTTATGCTTCTCTCATTCTTGGTGCTGCATTGTATGATTGTGAAAAAGGTGGCGAGGTCATCTGTCGAGGGAGAACTTGTTTTTATGCCAGAGCATCAGGAGAAGAAACCCAGGTCATTTCCTATAATGGCGTCGAAACCCTTCAAGTTACCGTCAATTGGAACTGTGAAATTTGAAAGCTGGGATGTTAGTTTCTGGTGGAGTAATTGTTTTACTTGTGGTAGCTGACTGTCGGCGAACTTTAAGGTTTAGTATTTTGAATTTTTCTTTTTGTTAATTTATATTTTTTTCGACCAGCCAGATTAGCTATAGATGTCTTAGAATAATGGAGTTCGCCATCAAATTACTTTAGGTGCTTTTTACCTATGCTTTGCTGATTTTTGCTACTCAGTTTGTCGCAAGTTTGTTTCCCTTTATGTGTGTGTGTGTGCTTCTTTTACTTATTCATGTTCCCATTCCGGAAATTTCTCTGGTTGCATGTCCGAATCTTGGAAGCGGACTGCATTTTTGTTTGTTCTAATAATTTTACCGAAGAATACTTGTACTCTCCTCAAGTAGTATGATTTCAATATATTCTATGGGCTTTTCGACACTTGTTTGTCGAGTTAGTTTAGAAGCCCTGTATATCATATGAAATACAGAAAAGATAACAAACAGACTTGCTTTATCTTTCTCTTCGTGGAAGTCCGTTTCTGTTTATCTAGTAAGTATTTTGGATGATTTTTCCTATTCTCTACGGCTCTAACTTTCATTTGATAGTTTTCGGAAAACTATTGCTTTGATGTGCTAGCCCACCTCGATAGTACTACTGCGAAAACGGGTGATTTGTTACTTTTTTTTTTTTTTGCAAATTTTGTTTTCAAATTGTAGCTGAGAATCAAGTCAAGCTGTAGACTTTAGAATTTTGAATTAATGCGACTTACATGGGGAGAGTTTTTTTGGGGGCTTGTTATTTGGTCGTAGAAGATTGGAACAGGTTGTGAATGTGACTTTGATAATTTTTTTTGCATGATTAAGAGTATATTCTATGAGTTTTCTGAGTGTCGTGAGGTTAGTCAGGGGATGCTTGGATATAAGAGATGTTTTAATTTTGTTTGGATTTTGAAAAGAGTGGTATGGTTAGTTGTTACTGGATTGAGTTTATATTAAAGTATAAACTAGTAATAAAATTCAACATATTTTAAAAAAAAAAACTTACTTTATTGAATTATAAAATACTAAGGTATATTTTATGTAATTAAAATTTAATTATTTTTTTAATTATAAGATACTATATACTAAATTATTTGTAAATTAATTGTCGGTTTATAATATTTGCCATAATTTTTCAAGTTTACCATCACTTTTTAAGAATCAAAATAATATATTGTAATAAGGTATAAGTAAGAAAAAGGACAGATAAGTATATAAAATAAAATACATTAAACTGTTACAACAACATACCATGATATTACTAACTGGTTGGGGTCTGTGGGGTCAGTTGTACGCAGACTTGTAATTATACAATGAGACTGTTTCCGTAGCGACCCAAAGTGTATTGCGTCGTTTGATATATTTTTTTTTCTACAAACTTCACTAATAGAAGAAGCACTAGAATTTAATTGAGTCATTGTGATCTAGAAGATAAAAATTGATAGTAGTATTTAAAATTATTTTTATACTAATCAATGTTTATTTATTGCCTTAATTTATACTATTTATCACTATCTAGTTGTGATATTTTTTTTTCATCTCATTTATACTTATATTAAAGGGGATCATATTTATTAAATATAGTAGGTAGAAAAGTCAAACTTAATTAATGAACTTCTAATTTTATCAAGTAGTAATTAATGCATTTATAATCTACTAGTGCGGTACCCGTGCGATGCACGAGCTAGTTTTATTAAGGTAAACAGTTAAATTTAGATGATTAGAAGAACGTAAAATACATATATTGAAATGAAACACAATGTAACATTATATATTATTAAACACACCATTGTACACAAAATTATTTGTTTGGTCTTTTGGTACATTGTCTATCGCCACAAATTATATTAAGATTGTAGATAGTCTTAAATAAATCGATTAAATAATTTAGCAGAATATATACGATATTTTGTAAGTGTATGAAATCATTATTTATTTTGTAAGTGTATTCAATCAATTCAAATTTGTATTCTAGATAATTAAATAAAACCCAAATTTTTAGGATGTTACAATCCGATTTCATTTTGAATTTCAAATTAATATTATATGACTTTGTTTTATGTTTAAACAAAAGTACGAATTAAAGAAAGTAGTAATCAAATGATAAAAGATTTTTAAATTTTAATTTGAAATTTGGCCCAATTTTTATGTAATCCAATTTTTTTAATAAACATGATCTGCTACAATTAGGTGAAGATACATGTTATAGTATTTTATCTAATTCAAAATTCTCGATTGTATGGTAAACAAATTTTTTTAATAAAAAAATGAAAGAATTTTGACTTTTACAAAATTATCATGCCGACTATACAATCTGATTTTTATATTAAGTATTTGATTTGTTGCAATTAATAAAAGATTAATGTGATAGTATTTTACCTAATTCGAAATTCTTGATTTTATTTTAATCAGTTTTTTAATAAAAATAGAGAAAGAAAATTGACTTTTGCATCAGTCGAAATTTACCTAAATTAAATCCACAAAATATATAAATTTAGGGTGCATATTAAAAAAAATAAAATTGTTGTACCATTTCAAGATTAAATCAAATGTGATTAGTTTTAACTAAAATATAATAGTTTCCAAACAAAACACTTTAGTTCGCTAAAAATTTATGGTATGTAATATTGTTTCTTTAATGTAGCATGGTTTTTTGAAAAAAAAAAAAAAAGTAACAAATACCATAATTTTAGGGTAGCATTTAATGCTGATTTTTTTGAAAAAAAAAAGTTACTAAGTATGGAATGTAATTAATGCTAATTGAGATTTGACCAGAATTTGACCTACTATTTTTAAAAAATGGTAATTCTTTATATATATATCTATATATATATTAAAAGCCAACCTATTTACCAAAAATAGTAGCAAGAAAAGTCAACATACATTTAATGCATACCTTATTTGAACTTTTTTTTACTATATGCATTAAATGCTTGCAGATTTACATTTATTATCCAGGTATGTTTTTAAAGATTTTTTCCTTAAATAATTTATGCAATGATTTTACTGATATCCATTATAATTAATATTTGTCGAGTAATATTTTTTAACATTTATTTAATTATATAAAACTAATATTTTTTTAAAAAAATAATATTATTTATCATTTAAAAATTAATGATCACATCATTAAATAATTTTATTGATAGTTAGATAATAAAATTATATTAGATATTCTTTAAAAAATTTACTAAAATAAAAACCGGCTTAAGAAAAATAAATCCCATAACATCCGATAAGTAAAAAAAAAGTACGTAAAATCTTTACTAAAATAAAAAAGACTTTATTTATTTGTCTTATTCCATAATAACATCGATTTAGTCAAAACAAATCCCATAATCGGTGAAGTCAAAAAATGTACGTAAAGCCTATTTATACTAAAAAAAAGTCAGATTCAAAATTCCTTATCTAATTTCTGTTTAAAGCATTTTATTTAATATTTATTTATATGAAATATTGGATAAGATTGCTGGATCTGAGTCAATTTTGAAATCGTGTTGTTTGGTATGAGAGGATTATCTACATCCTATATATGTCTAAAGCATATTATTTTATTTAATTAATTAATTTATTTAATATTAATTTTTTTATCCATGATATCAGTTTTGTCAAAAAAATTGAACAAACAAACAAATAAAAAAAAAACGGGATTAATTACATTCGACTTGTAAAAAATTTATGGGTGGACGTAAATATTTAACAATGTTGTTCAAGTTCTTTAAATAATACTATAACTATGATGTTGAAATATAATCTGTTTTATAAGTGACGTAAATATGTTGTTTAAAGTTTCCTAAAATAATTTTTTAAAAAAATTATGCTATTTAAATTTCCTTAAATATTAATATATTTAAAGTATACACATGCTGTAATATATTAAAGTCAAAACAATGTTGGAAGGCTTTTGAATTATCTAAGTTAATTAATTTAAATGTTTAATCCCATTAAATCTTCAATCCATGGAATATTTTTAGTAATCCCGTGAGCATGTTGTTTTGTTATTGTAATCAATTTATACACTATTTTACTAATAAATTATCTAATATCTATGTACAAGGAGATCTTTAATAATATATGATTTTTTTTGTCAGATACTATTTTATTGTATAATTTTCCTGTGTAATATAAAATTTTTATTGAATATTGCATCTATAAATATAATATTCCCTAAATAAATATATCCCGACTCCCGTGTCTCGCACCGGTCCCGTACTATATATATCACGTATATTTTTTTATTCATTTATATAATTATAAGGTTGTATAAATAACCTTAAAATTGTGCACCCGTGCATCGCACGGGCACTATACTAGTATATAGATTAATGGATTTTGATTTAGCAAAAATCCTCCCTATATATAATTCCCGAATGCGCTGAGCCTACGTGGCTGCTTCTGGTGCTTCAGAATCCTATTTGGCGAAGAATCATGCTTCGTAATTAGGTTTGGATAAATAATATTGATATATTAATAATTAATAATCTAGGTTCGGGTATTCCATAAATATTATTTAGTTAATCCCTGAATTTTGATTTGTTTCCTTCAATTAGCTATTGAATTATATATGTATTTTAAAAGTTGATAACTTTTGTATTTCTTATCGGTTTTACATATATAATATATCAAATTAATCATCTTTTGATGATCTTCGATTTGACATCCATATTGTATATATGAAATAAATAAATTATATTTATCTTTATAATAATAAAAAATAATAATATTTATTAAAATTCATTAGAAAAATAAAATTATTTCTCAATTGATATATTTATATGTAATGTAGTTATGTATTGTAAGTTAAAAAAAATTAGTATAATATAACACAAGTAAGTTGCACAAATAAAAAGTATCATAATAAATATATAATAATATATATATTCTTATAAAAGGTATTTAAATTTTCAAACTACTTTTTCTCATTAATTTTAAATTTTAAGAAAAAAATTACCAAGCACCCGTGTAATACACGGGTGTTGTACTAGTAAGATAAGGATTTTGAATTTGTTGCAAACTGATATTTTCAAAAGTTGAACATTTAAGGAAATATACTAATAGATTTTGTGTACAATGATGTGTTTAATAATATTTAAACAAATTTTTTTAATAAAAAAATGAAAGAATTTTGACTTTTTTTAGAAAATTATCAAGCCGACTATGCAATCTGATTTTTATAATAAGTAATTGATTTGTTGCAATTAGTAAAAGATATATGTGATAGTATTTTGCCTAATTCGAAATTCTTGATTTTATTTTAATCAGTTTTTTAATAAAAATAAAGAAAGAAAATTGACTTTTGCATCAGTCGAAATTTACCTAAATTAAATCCACAAAATATATAAATATAGGGTGCATATTAAAAAAAAATAAAATTGTTGTATCATTTCAAGATTAAATCAACTGTGATTAGTTTTAATTAAAATATAATAGTTTCCAAACAAAACACTTTAGTTCGCCAAAAATTTATGGTATGTAATATTGTTTCTTTAAGGTAGCATGATTTTTTGAAAGAAAAGTAACAAATACCATAATTTTAGGGTAGCATTTAATGCTATTTTTTTGAAAAAAACAGTTACTAAGTATGGAATGTAATTAATGCTAATTGAGATTTGACCAGAATTTGACCTACTATTTTTAAAAAATGGTAATTCTTTTTATATATATATAGATACTTATATAAAAATATCTAAATAAGGAAGAGATAAAAGTTTAAATATAGTGGTTGCTTTCTTTAACAAACTTATAGGGGAAACAGGAAAAAGAAAAATCTTTAATTCAAATTAAATTGTAAACAAATTCTTAATAACTAGTGCGGTACCCGTGCGATGCACGAGCTAGTTTTATTAAGGTAAGTAGTTAAATTTGAATGATTAGAAGAATGTAAAATACATATATTGAAATGAAACACAATGTAACGTTATATATTATTAAACACATCATTGTACACAAAATTATTTGTTTGGTCTTTTGGTACATCGTCTATCGCCACAAATTATATTAAGATTGTAGATAGTCTTAAATAAATCGATTAAATAGTTTAGCAGAATATATACGATATTTTGTAAGTGTATGAAATCATTATTTATTTTGTAAGTGTATTCAATCAATTCAAATTTGTATTCTAGATAATTAAATAAAACCCATTTTTTTAGGATGTTACAATCCGATTTCATTTTGAATTTCAAATTAATATTATATGACTTTGTTTCATGTTTAAAAAAAAGTCCGAATTAAAGAAAGTAGTAATCAAATGATAAAAGATTTTGAAATTTTAATTTGAAATTTGGCCCGATTTTTATGTAATCCGATTTTTTTAATAAACATGATCTGCTACAATTAGGTAAAGATACATGTTATAGTGTTTTGTCTAATTCAAAATTCTCGATTGTATGGTAAACAAATTTTTTTTTTAAAAAAAATGAAAGGATTTTGACTTTTACAAAATTGTCATGCCGACTATGCAATTCGATTTTTATAATAAATAATTAATTTGTTGCAATTAGTAAAAGATATATGTGATATTATTTTGCCTAATTCGAAATTTTTGATTTTATTTTAATCAGTTTTTTTAATAAAAATAGAGAAAGAAAATTGACTTTTGCATCAGTCAAAATTTACCTAAATTAAATCCACAAAATATATAAATTTAGGGTGCATATTAAAAAGAATAAAATTGTTGTACCATTTCAAGATTAAATCAACCGTAATTAGTTTTAATTAAAATATAATAGCTTCCAAACAAAACACTTTAGTTCGTCAAAAATTTATGGTATGTAATATTGTTTCTTTAAGGTAGCACGATTTTTTGAAAGAAAAGTAACAAATACCATAATTTTAAGGTAGCATTTAATGCTGATTTTTTTTGAAAAAAAAAAAAGTTACTAAGTATGGAATGTAATTAATGTTAATTGAGATTTGACCAGAATTTGACCTACTATTTTTAAAAAATGATAATTCTTTTTATATATATATAGATTTTCATACAAATTTGTAATTCAAATTCAAATTGAAATGTTAACAATTTCCTAACAATTTTCATAGAATTTTGCCCGCATAAATAATGACAGACATAAAATTTAGCAGTATTCAAAAGTTAAGGGAGTCCAAACTCAAATTGTGGAGAAATTTAAAATTGGTACGAGTTTACATCATTCATTTTAGTAAATAAATAAAAACTTAAATATATTTAATATAAAAAGAACTTCATTTAATTTATTTGATATTGAAAACTTGATGTCGTAATATGGCACAAGAATTTAAAAATTGGTACGAGTTTCCCTCATTCTTTTTATTTAACTAATTTGATATTAAGAAAGTGATGAATAATACTTCATTTCATAACAGAATAAAATATTTATATTCTTGCTATTTACAATTTTATTTACAACTTAATAAATGGATCATTCACATATCTTCGAGATGTGTCGGATTCTAAAAGATTAGAAACAGAAAACCAAAAATTATGGATTGTTAAAATACATAATACATGCGTGAATCGATAAATCATTTTATATATCTATACTTATATAATAAGGTATCCTATTTACCAAATGTAGTAGGTCGAAAAGTCAAAGTAATTGCATTGCTGTTTTTATCCAAAATTGTATTTAATTATTTTATTTATTTGTTTTATATCCCATAAAATCGATTTAAGAAAAAAATCCCATAACATCCGATCAGTCAAAAAAAGTACGTAAAATCTTTACTAAAATAAAAAAGACTTTGTCTATTTGTCTTATTCCATAATAACATCGATTTAGTCAAAACAAATCTCATAACCGGTGAAGTCAAAAATCATAGGTAAAGTCTATATATACTAAAAAAAGGCAGAATCAAAATTTCTTATCTAATTTCTGTTTAAAACATTTTATTTAATATTTATTTTAATGAAATATTGGATATGATTGCTGGATCTGAGTCAATTTTAAAATCGCGTTGTTTGGCATGAGAAGATTATCCGCAATCTATATCTGTCTAAAGCATATTATTTAATATTAAAAAATTAATTTATTTAATATTTAATTATTTTATCTATGACATCAGTTTTGTCAAAAAAATTGAACAAACAAACAAATAAAAAAGGCACGGGATTAATTACCTTCGACTTGCAAAAAATTTATGGGTGGACGTAGATATTTTACAATGTTGTTTCAAGTTTCTTAAATAATACTATAACTATGCTGTTGAAATATAATCTGTTTTATGGGTGACGTAAATATGTTGTTTAAAGTTTCCTAAAACAATATTTTAAAAACTATGCTATTTAAAGTTCCTTAAATATTGACGAAGAGTGTTTAGCGCAGTGGCGCATACCTCGCTCGACGTATCCCATATCCCGAGTTTGAGTCACTGGGAGGGGAATTGGGGATCCAGTATTCATCCTCCTGTGTGTGTGTGTGAAAAAAAAAAAGTTTCTTAAATATTAATATATTTAAAGTATACCCATGCTGTAATATATTAAAATCAAAACAATGTTGAAAGACTTTTGAATTATCTAAATTAACTAATTTAAACGTTTAGTCCCATTAAATCTTCAATCTATGAAGTATTTTACTAATCCTGTGAGCATGTTGTTTTGTTATTGTAATCAATTTATACAATATTTTACTAATAAATTATTTAATATCTATGTACAATGAGGTATTTAATAATATATGATTGTTTATTTGTCGAATACTATTTTATTGTATAATTTTCTGTTTATTATACAACTTTTATTGAATATTGCATCTTATAATATAATATTCCTCAAATAAATATATCTCGTGTCTCCCACATGTCCCGTACTATATATATCCCGTACATTTTTTTATTCGTTTATATAATTATCCCGTATATTTTTTTATTCATTTATATAATTATAAGGCTGGATAAATAACCTTAAAATTATGCATTTCGTACATCGCACAAGCTCTGTACTGTACTAGTTTATATATTTTATCGGCAATCCAACTAACACAATAAAAAAATAAAAAATATATAATACAAATTTCAGTAATAAATACTCTGACTCATACATTTATAACTATAAATAAATAAAAAATCAATATAATTATATTTTGTTAATTCTATCAGCAGTTAATTATTTCGTTTATCTATTTCTACTTCACAAAATCACAGTTCTTTTATTTTATTTTATTTTATTTTATTAATTTTATCTAAATTAACTTATTTTCTTATTCTTTTTTTCTTTTGCATACGTAGAACAAAATCCTACATTAAACCAACTAAAAATCTATATATATATATATTAAAAGTCAACCTATTTACCAAAAATAGCAGCAAAAAAAGTCAACACACATTTAATGCATACCTTATTTGGAAATTTTTTACTATATGCATTAAATGCTTGCATATTTACATTTACTATCCAGATATGATTAAAGATTTTTTCCTTAAATAATTTATGCAATGATTTAATTGATATCCATTATAATTAATATTTGTCGAGTAATATTTTTTAACATTTATTTAATTATATAAAACTAATATTTTTTTTAAAAAATAATATTATTTATCATTTAAAAGATAATGAGTATATCATTAAATGATTTTATTGATGGTTAGATAATATAATTATATTAGTTATTCTTGAAAAATTTAACTAAAATAAAAACAGGTTTAAAAAAAAAAATTCCATAACATTCGATAAGTCAAAAAAAAGTACGTAAAATCTTTACTAAAATAAAAAAAAAAAAAAACTTTATTTATTTGTCTTATTCCATAATAACATCGATTTAGTCAAAACAAACACCATAATCAGTGAAATCAAAAAATGTACGTAAAGCCTATTTATACTAAAAAAAAGCAGATTCAAAATTCTTTATCTAATTTCTGTTTAAAGTATTTTATTTAATATTTATTTATATGAAATATTGGATAGGATTGTTGGATCTGAGTCAATTTTGAAATCGCGTTGTTTGGTATGAGAGGATTATCCACATCCTATATCTGTCTAAAGCATATTATTTTATATTATTTAATTAATTTATTCAATATTAAATTTTTTTTATCCATGACATCAGTTTTGTCAAAAAAATTGAACAAACAAACAAATAAAAAAGGAACGGGATTAATTACCTTCGACTTGTAAAAAATTTATGGGTGGACGTAAATATTTAACAATGTTGTTTCAAGTTCCTTAAATAATACTATAACTATGATGTTGAAATATAATCTGTTTTATTAGTGGCGTAAATATGTTGTTTAAAGTTTCCTAAAATAATTTTTTAAAAATTATGTTGTTTAAAGTTCCTTAAATATTAATATATTTAAAGTATGCACATGCTGTAATATATTAAAGTCAAAACAATGTTGGAAGGCTTTTGAATTATTATCTAATTTTTTTTATTTTAAATGTTTAATCCCAGTAAATCTTCAATCCATGGAATATTTTTACTAATCCAGTGAGCATGTTGTTTTGTTATTGTAATCAACTTATACACTATTTTACTAATAAATTATTTAATATCTATGTACAATGAGGTCTTTAATAATATATGAGTTTTTTTTATCGAATACTATTTTTTTGTATAATTTTCCTGCGTACTATAAAACTTTTATTGAATATTGCATCTTATAATATAATATTCCCCAAATAAATATATCCCGTGTCTCGGCACTGGTCCCATACTATATATATCATGTACATTTTTTATTCATTTATATAATTATAAGGCTGAATAAATAACCTTATTGTGCACCCCGTGCATCGCACGGGCTCTGTACTAGTTGAAAAGAAGAAAAAACCAAACCAATTAGAAAATAAGGACCCACTTATTGATAATAAAAAAAGAATAGATAATTCTGAAATCCCCAATCTCAAACCTTAAACCCTAATTTCAAACGAAGAGATGTCAGGGGAAGAGCCATCGGAGAAAAAGAGGCTCTCAGAAACTGTGGATGAACTTCAATCACCTGAGGAAGGATCCAAGCGGTCGAAGCTGCCGGACGACGACGAGCGTGACGATTGCATTTTCTTCGAAGATGACACAGACTCCGACTTAGAAAACGATTTTGAGGATGGACTCGTCGAACAGGGCCATAGGGATACGTACGTAGCTCCCATGGTCGATGAGGAAAAGGTAGACGGTAAGAGAAGGTGCCTTCAAGTTGATTTATGCAACATATTTCAGCACGATGCAGCGTTTAAGGGATTACCCCTCTTTGAGTTGTTCAAAGTTAGGCTGAAGTTCAACGACAAACGCTGGGATACTAACGAGCCCTTCAGGGATGCTCGGCTTTGTGGCGAGATTGTGAATTTTGTACAGGCTCATTCCACAATACCCATACCCGATTATAATGTGGATCTGGATAATCCCATTCCCATCTCTTACTACTCTGTAAGCCATAGTGAACCCGATTTTGTGAATCTCGACTATGATAACAAGTACACCCTTCTGCCCTTAGCCGGGCCTAACCCCAGACCCCTTATCCATTCAAACCACACCATATCTATTGATTTTGCTCTCAAGATTAACGATGAGATTGTGATGATTGATGGTGCAGAACATCGTAACCCTCACCTCTTTGGAAATAACGAGTCGGTTAAAGCTGGCGTACTGGTTCAATCAGTCAATGTGGTGTTAAATGATCGTGGTAAGGGCCCCTTTATTATGAGGGCTGTCATGGCGAATACGGCGTATGGTCGTATTCTGGTTTCTTCACACTATACTGTGTACGATGGAGCATGGGCTACTGTTAAGCTCAAAGTTTTGAAGCAAGGAGTGAGATTTTTTCATGGTTTTATCATGGCCCGGCCGTGTGTGTTTTATTCGAGGATTTGTCTGCTTTCCATTCAGCCAGGTAATAAAGTCAGGTTGCAGAGAGTTGAGAGGGGTGTTGTGGGACCCGATGGATCTGTTGAGCTTACGAGGTCAGTGGTAGCTGTTCCATCGTACGCCTCTCTCATTATTGGTGCTGCACTGTATGATTGTGAAAAAGGTGGAGAGGTTATCTGTCGAGGGAGAACTTGTTTTTATGCCAGAGCATCAGGAGAAGAAACCCAACTCGTTTCCTATAATGGCGTTGATACCCTTCAAGTTACCGTCAACTGGAAATGTGAAACTTGAAATTTGGGATGTCAGTTTCTGGTGGACTAATTGTTTCACTTGTGGTAGCTGGCTGTTGTTAAGGAAGGTTAAAGCTTGACTATATTTCTGTTAATTTATCTGTTTTTTCCATCGGCAAGCTCAACTATAATTGTCTTAGAATAATGGAACTTACAATCAGATCATTTGTAGGTTTGTGTGTGTGTGTGTGTGTGTGTGTGTGTGTTTTAAGTCCTTTTTTACTTACACATGCTCCCATTTTGGCTGTCGGCAAACTTAAGGTTCAATATTGTGCCTGCATCCTCAAATATATATGAAACCCCCATTTCATTTTTACTATTACATAAGTCCAATCGTTTTACTTTTCCAGTTATGCATGTTGTTTCATGGTGAGATTGGTTATTTTTCTTTCTCAGGCGATGGATGTGAATTTCTAAGCGATTGAAATCAAGGGATTTCGAACCCCTACATTCAAATGTAGCTTTAATGTATTTGGGTTATTTTGTAGGAAAAGTAATATGTCAAGTGAAGAACAAACATATTGATGGTGACAATGATTTAAATAATGAGGTGAGTTTATAATGAATTGTCCATTAATAAGTTGAGAAAGGTCCCCCCAATCCCCTCTCTTCTGTGTCTCTGTATGTATATATATTACATAAGTTTGTAACGAATATGTTATGGTTGATTCAGCATCCATTTCATTTCAGAAAGTGGGGAACCTGGATGAAATTAGACGTCTAATATTCTTACTGTTATATTTTAATATTTTGCTTTACCTGCATTGTGCTTTACCAGGTTTTGCTCTCTGATGCCTTTCGACTTCCTTCTTAAAAACACCTAACAATTAAGCGTTGGTTTTGTGCTTAGCATCAGGAATTGGAACTAACCCAGTTGAGAGAGCCGAATTAAGAAAGAAAGGCAACTTGAACAAATATTACTGCACGGTAAAGTACATAACCTTTCTTTAGTTAGTTCTTTGATTTTCTTGCTCAATAGATCTATCTATATGGTGAGTGATATTCCTCCTATATATAATTCTCGAATGTGCTGAGCGTAAGTGCCAAATTCGCACTCTTTGGGATCCTATGTGGCAAATTTTTAGGCTTTGTTGTTTGGCTTGGATGAATTTTAATTTATTTCCAATCTAAAAGTAACTAGGCTTGGAAGATCCTAGTTAATATTTATGGTCCTTTTAAAGAGTATTAATAATGTTTTAGTATCATTTCCTATTGCAGACGTAGTTTGGTATAATTTTTTCCCAATCTTTCTTTTTTCCTTATATTTCTTTTAACATTACAACAAATTTACTTAGCTTAAATTATAAATATACTCAAAAGTTAATAAATTTTTTATATTTAATACAAATTAATGGGCTTCGATTTGACATTTATATTATACATACAAAATAAATGAATAATTTAATTAATCTTTATAATTAAAATTAAATTGCCTATTAATATTAATTCAAAAAAATAAAATTATTTAAACTAACTTAACTACAAATTAGTCATCTGATATAATTAAAAAAAAATTATAATATAAGATGGTAAGTCGTGTAAGTGACGGTGTCATTAAATATATTTTCAAAAAAAGATTTAAAACCTAAAACATACTTTGTTGTTATTATTATTTAATTTTAAATATAATTTTATGAACAAGTACCCGGATATTGTGCTAGTTTAGTATATTGCAAAAACCGAATATTGGTAATTTTATACGAAAATGGCCTCAGGCTCAAATCATATATTAGTTCGTCCAATCTATTATATACTTAGAAAGTATACGATCCCTTTTTATATATGAACAAAATAGAAAAAGTAAATTTTTTAGTTCCCTTTCATTTTTGATCTTGCAGCTCTGTTGATCTACCATGCAATCTGAAGCAGAAACAGGGATAAGCAAAGCACAAAACTCTTTTCTTAGAAAGAGACCGAATTACATGCTCTGCGGCATATTAATAGAGTTGTACCGTACTGGATAATACAGCAGCCAATGCCTGTTCCTGTATCAGGAAGTAGACCTTACTGTAAAAAGAATTACATAACAAACTAAAACCACTTTAAGAAGGTGTCGTGTGCAATTCGTTGGAAAACTAGGAAGTGTTTTCCAGTTGTTGATCAAATATACCTGTGGCATTACCATTTTTCACATTATGAACCTCTTTTTGGTTGCAGATAAAGTTTATTGTGGACGGGGCATCGGAGAATTGATCCTAGAATCCATCAACATCCTTCACATCCTTCGAGTAGACAAATGATTGGTACTTCTTTCTCTTATCCTTCTCCTTTCTTTTGCCTCTAAACATTACTTGTGTTGTATTGAATTTTGCTGAGATTAGTAGGGGAAAACAAAATTCTAGTTAAGGTCAAAAAGTGGAAATGAAAAACATCTCTTGTAGATCCAAATTCCGTTTAATTCATGTGATCCTGAAGGTCCAGAGGAACTACCAGGCTCCGCTGTTCTCGATAATTCATAAATTCATTATCGGTATAGTTTTAGGTCAATGTCAATTGTCAAGTACATTTGGCTCCTCAACAAAATAATTCAGGTATAATTTCGGTTGAGTAGGGGTAATCGGTGCGTGTAAAATCAATCTGTCTCAAGTAAAATTGAGAAAAATGAAATTGTGAAAATTTTGAAATGAATCGCAAGTGATGTAAAAACAGAATTATAATTGAATTGAATATTTTCGACACTTAGAAGTTATATAAACAAATCACATCAAATTGAAAGATACACGTCTCTTTTCGGCTTTTGGATGCATCTGTATTTGGGTTGTGGATAGGGATGAAAACGGAAATGGAAACGGTAAAAAACTACGAAAATGAAAACGAAAACGGTTTAGCCCTTTTCTGATCGTTTTCGAAAATTATCGTATTTAAACGGTATTTTATCGTCAGTAATACCGGCCCAATCCATACTAGGCTCACTTTTAATTATAAAGCCCAATCCAAATCCCAAATGGGCCAAATGCCCAAATCCCCTTCAGCCCAACCCTTCTACAATGCCCAAATCCTGAAATCCACTTCATCCCTTTTGATCTTCACTCTCGAGTCTCGTCTGGGAGTCTGTCGTCTCTCCCATCTGCTCGTCGCCAATCCCGTCACTTGCTCGTCGTCGCCGCGCCCCACTCCCATCACCGTCGCAACCGCATCTACAGTGCCCAAATCCCCTTCATCCCGTTTGGTCTTCACTCTCGAGTCTCGTCTGGGAGTTTGTCATCTCTTCCATCGGCCGACGACCATCGCAATTCGCCGCACATGCTCGTCGTAATTCCCGTCACCTGCTCGTCGCTGCAGCGCCCCACTCCCATCAACGTCGCAACCGCACCAGCCGCTACAGGCTCCAGCTGCCGCCGCCTACCCCACTTTGGTGGACAAGTCACAATTCAATTGCTAGTTATTGGAATTTGTATGGATTTTGTTATAGCAAATGGTGTGGATTTTAATTTGAATTTTGCTACTATTATGCCATGAGAATATTTCAATTAATGTTTTAATGCTATATTTTATAATGTGGTGTGTTTATCGTTTTTTAAATACCATTGCAATATATTTCGATCGTTATCGATGTATTTTCGATCGGATAGTTTCGTTTTCGATATTACCGGAATACCGATGTCGTTTTCGTTTCCGACATTACCGTATCATTTTCGTTTTCGAGAAAAAAATATGAAAGTGAAAATGGTTGAGCCCTATGCTGATCGTTTTCATCCCGAGTTGTGGAATACTATTCCACAAATATTAGGTTCATAAATATAAATTAGGTTCATAAACACACAAAAAAAAGGCAAAATTGTAATTACACAAAGTAAAGGAAACAAATGGAATTTATCAACAGTTTTCAGTTTGTGAGTAGTTAAAACGGAAGTATGCATTTGAGGTGGCAAAAAACGGAACAAAACTCATTTTGCAGTCCGCTTTGCCGTTCGGGAGACAAAAACCCCCCCAATATATTTTCAATATCACCCTAAGTATGAACATAAAATTAATATTAAAAAAAAAAATATTCAAAAAATATATGTGAAAGACTACAGAGGATTGAACAAGATATTGAAAAATAAATAAATAAAAATAAAAATCTAAATAAACAAGGCATACTTACTTTGTGATCCTTGAGGTGGAAAAATATAAATCTACGGATAATATCGTTTCGGATCCTTTAGAAAGCTCAATAATGACGGTGGAAGGGCAACTCTGGGAGAGGAGAAGATGGTGTTAATACCTGTGGGATAGGTAGTGCATGCAGAAGGAAAACTGGACAAGGTTTCAGTGGTCCAGGTAAAAGAAGAGGACATGTTAGATTATCTCAAGAAGAATGAGTTAAACTGGTGTATGATTAACTATGGATACAATGGACATGAAATTCAAGGTTGTTTCAAAATTAAATGGCTATCCTTATACCGAACTCGAGGCTCAGAAGCCAAGCCATTTAGCAAATATGATACATGCAAGAGAATTAACTAAAGAGAAAACAAAAGGAAAGAACAAATGATTTGTGGAATCCGAATTTCATATATCAGCTCACTAATTCAAAAGGAAACTGCTAAGGACAGGTACGGCAACAAACTGGAAAATCACAAACATTTTTCTCATTTTACTGATTTCACAAACTGCATATATATATATATATATATTAATGGTGAGTTATAATGAAATCAATAAGTACCTCAATTTTATTCCCGTGAATTTGCCAAATGGAACAAAGACTCTACGAAGAAGAAGATAGTTGCAGAAAGAGCAGACTAAGA
>CACSLK010027829.1:369296-392415 GCA_902706635.1 Striga hermonthica | reverse complement strand
AAAAAAAAAATTGTTAACAATAGTTAACATTGGTTGAACAAAACTGTGTGTAGAGAGTACAGTAGTTCTTTGCCACGTGGATTCCCATTCCATTGTGGAGTGTGAGGCCAGGTGAGGGTTTGAAAGATTCTCTCCATTGTTTCTGGGTTGGTTAGTACTTAGTTGGTCACTGATATCTGCTGTTCCACCTTTTCTATGGTCACACGTTCTTTGTTCACAGTGCTACTACCGTGCGCCCTTGCACAGGTGGGACAGGGCAAAAAAAATAACATGTTTCATTACAAATTGAACATGTGCAATGTTTGGTTCATAATTTCCATGGTGACTCGGAAAATCAGAGGAAAAATTCCAAAAGGAGTTGAGAAGACAAGTAATGGAGAGTAGTGACAGAAGCAAGATAGGGGCAAGATCCAACTGAGGAAAGGAGGATATTCTGTGCGAATCACGAGTCACGACACAACCTAAGAGGATTCAAATTCAGAGAAATAAGCCTGGGGAATTGGCAAGTTGTTCAATAAGATCCATGATGTCTCTGTGTCTGAATTCTTGTAGTATTCGAGGTACAACAGTTTACATCATCTGGGTAAACTCTCACTTAAAAGGTACAAACATTAAACTCGGTGAAGAAAATGACCGAGTGGATTTTGTGAACAATAGGAAAGAGTTCTAAGATAAGGAGGGCCAAGTCTGAAAAAGGAGCAGCCCCTTCTGGCTAATTTTACATACATTTTCTCTCAACCCGAGAAAAAAACTTTTTTTTTTTTTTTTGCCCACACAATTTCAGAACTTAGTGAACAAGACTGGACACAGAGCTTGTTCAATGTGCCCTAGGTTGTTCGATAAGACACTACCTAAGAATATGGATAGAAGAAACCAAAGGAAAAAATCGAAAAGGAGATGACAACACAAGAATATGGACAGAAGAAAGATACGGAAAAGATTCAATTGAGGAAAGAATGGTCTGTGCTAAGCCACAACACAACCTTAAGAGGATTCAAATATAGAGAAATAGGCCTGAGGAATTGGTAAGTTGTTCAATAAGACCCATGATGTTGGACACAACCTAAGAGGCTGGACAAGGGTGTGCCTCTGTATCAATACTGCCTACACTAACTAGGAGGCTGGACAAGCCGGGTGTGTCTAGCCGTCTCCTGATAATCCCCAATATGCCTTCAGCTCATTCTAAAAAAAACTAGAGTCTGATGTGTGTAATGCAGCAAACATAAAGGAGAAGGCAGCAAATAAGCAAACAAAAAAGAAGTTGTAACGCGCAAAAAGAAACCACATGCAAACACAGCAAGTGTGTGGAAGAGTTCCCATCATCAGCTTATAAGTACGGGATTCTGTTTTCACAGTTTACAAAGTAAAACTATTAAGTGTGTGCGTGTAAACGATACCCAGCTAACTCATTACTCATTGTTCCTCTAAGTGTGTGGAGGAGTTCCCATCATCAGCTCTCACCTGGTCATAAAGATTAACGTTAGCACCAATTGAAGATGTAAGAATCATAATATTCAAATCTCCATTCCAACCACTAGCATCTAAAAAAAATGATCTGATGGTATCCACATGCCACATTGTTATAGAATTTTACATATAATATCTAACACTACAGGAAAAAAGTGTATGTGTGCATCTTTTCATCTGCTATAGAAGATGCATTTTAATTGATCTCCTTAAACATTAAAGAAACTGACGTTCCTACCAAATATCCAGGGACCAACATAAGGTTGTTCTTAGCTCATTTCATACTGTACACATTGAAAATGACTATTGGTCTCAATTTGTCTTCCCCATTAAATTTTTTACTAGAAGCTAATAAGCCCACATACTAATTAAGTTTCAGCCCACTAAAGACTCTTTGTCAAGGTAGATATCAGAATAATAAATTGGGGACAATTCATTACAATATGTCAACCTCATTTTCAGCCCACAACTGTCATTTGACCACATTTATTATCAACCTGCAAGCAACCTCCAATATTTTTCATGCACACGAGTTAAGAAGAAAGAAGAACAATAACTTACTTTGCACAAATCTTGGGCCACGGCCTGCGTACAATCATCCCTGTGAACTTCGTAGCCTCCCTCTCTTGATTGATACCTCACATTGGTTAACTCCAAAAGTAGCTCGATTTCCTCATATTCTCCTATCGACATCTGGTACGAAAGATCGAGCCGTTCGTGAATAGACCTTGCAGTAAAAAATCTACACTTCATTCCATATTGATTTTGTGTTTTAATGAGTGACGGGCTCAATCTGCAACCATAAAACTTAGCACATATTTCCTCCAAGATTGCAGGCTGCCTCATGGCCTCAGGCACCATTTGGGCAATTACAAGGAATGGTCTTCTAAGATGATCAAAAACTCCACCAGTGAACTTGCTTAGTTGAAACACAGCCTGTGTTAACTCAGATATTCCCAGGTCAAGATTAATTCTTCTCCCATTTCTCTCCAAATCTGTGTAATCGACACCCAATCCAATCTGGACCATGTACAAATTTTTCACAACCAGTTTCATTTTAGGAGATACACAGAGCCACCCCTCCAGTTGGTACCAAACCCCATTTGGCTGGGCCTGAAATCCAAATAAGTACAAGTTGGATTCAAGAAAGCGCAACCCGACCCTTCTTCCCTGCGCCGTCAGATACACCTCGAAGTATTTGAGGGAACCGGCGCTTATCGGCGTCCTCAGAAACACTTTCGCTCTTTCTTTGGTCAGAAATTTAGCGTCGAACATGGGGTTTGTGATAAATCCTCGGATGAAAGTGCGAAACCCTTCCCCGTCAAGATTGTCCAAGTTCAAGGCAATTCCGCCGTCGGGACTGACATTTTCAGCGTCGACCTCCATTTCTTGCGGTTTCGCCAAGCTAGGTCCCCCAAGCGCTGGCGCTGACGCTGGCGCTTGCCCTCCGCCGCGTCCTCGGCCCCGTCCCGCATTTCTTCTCGGGGCCATGTGGCCGGCGACTGCTGGCTATGTACGGACGACCGAGTTTGAAGAAGGAACTCGTTTCAAAACCGTCAACTCGTCACTTGGCTGGGGAAGCAGATGGGGCCAATATATAGTAGTCTAAAGTTCTAAACAAGAAAGTTGGATAATTAATTATAAAAAAAGTAATCTAATACTACGTATTCAATGGTTAATAACTATGACATGGGAAACTAAATGAGCCCCTTATCGAAAGCTCATCTCATTAATGCTTGAGTTAGGCTCGATTTGTTGGATCAATGAAGCGAGCTTGGTTAGTTGACGCTTATAAAGAAGAATATTTATATAATTTATTTTTATATTTTGACTTGACATGTTAATTAAACGATTCAGTAATCAAAACTCGAGTTCCACTCGTTAATAAATCGAGCCAACTAGCTGTGTCGAGTAATGTATCATCAAGTTTTATAGTTGGAGAGAGTGAAGGAAATTCTCTCCTTTTTATCATACTTTCTCCCCTCTGTATCTCTCTATTTTACGTGGTATTGTCAACATTTCTTATCTCTGTTAAATAAAAAGTAAAAAAAAAAAAAGGAAAAATAGATGTAAATGTTTATCCATTTTGTGGAAATATATATAAAAAAAAAAATAGATATCGGACAAAAAAGTTCCACCCTACAACCCCGGGTAACATCATCTATTTCACCGATGATTTCCTATATATATTGAATTAAAGGTCTAGACGAGAGATCTAGACCTTTGAATATACTCCAAACAAGAACTCGATTATGTAAAAACTCTTTTGTATTATATATATATATATATATATATTATTTTCAAATACTAAATTACTATTTAAAAACATAAAAAGAGCTAGAGGTATAAAATGATAAATTACTAGCATTATTTACTATTGTTGCTAATTGCTATTATCATTAGTAACATTATTTAGAAAGTTTCCACTGTGGACCCTGGTGGGTTGGGTCCACTGTCCCATTTGATGGGGCTACCATATCCACATCTCTGTTGATTTAGTGGGGTTTCTTGGCCCAATTTTATACCTCTAGGTAATTGTCCTAGGAATCTGCCCGTTTCAGTTTGAGTGGGTCTAGAAAGAATGATTTTAATAAACAGAAAATTACCCCACACAACTAGTTTTATTTACACATATACTAATCATAATTTTGTTTTCAATTAGGCTAACAATTTTTTTGTGGGTACAAAATAAAAGAGGTCGAAGCGTAGGTCTCAAGATAGTAACATTACATAAATGAGCGATGCCAATGGCATCATGCAGTAACCACAGTTTGACTTCTAGAGGTGGAGTTAGTGGCGGGAAAATTTACATAAGTGACTCGGATGAAAAAACATATTCCGTAGAGGTACCAACCACATTACAAGGAATTTCATAATTGCTTGATTCTAAAAACAGTTACAAACATCAATTTGAAAACCGTCAAAATAAAATAAAATAAAAAAGAATAATTAATAAAATATACAAATAAGAGTATGAAAAATTAACTGTTTTCTGTTTTCCTCTCTTTCTTTTCTTTTCCACTGTCTTCATCTTCATCTTCTTCTTCTTGTTTTTCTTCTTCATCATTTTCTTCTTCAACATGAATACAAAAAAAAAAAATAAAAAAGTGGGTTTAAAAATAAAATAAAATAAAACTATCTATGCAAAATGGGTATAAAGAGTCAAACAAATATGCTCAACAAATTCACAACATACCATTAAGAAAGGGAAACAACAACTATAGCAACATTAATGTAGTTCAAGGAGACTCAAAAATGGAAACAACAACCACGGATACAAAATTTTGCAAGAATAACAAATGATTTTATCAGTCATTTAAAACAAAGGAATTTTTTGATATATATATTAACTTTGTATGTAACACTAAATCAACAATACAACAACTTTCAAGAAACATAAAAACAACTATTTATAAACATTAAACTATCAACCTTTGGGAAAAGAAAAAAGCAAAAATAAAAATTCATTTTTACCTTTTTCGAGCTTCTTCGGCAACCGTCGGGGCAAAGTATTCTACCCGTTTTCGTTGGTCATAGGGACCTATTTGAAGGCTTCCCCTTCTCGAGCGCCGTCGTGAATCAACCAAAAGTCATATATGTCTTCTGGAGAAGGACCTTGTCGCCCCAGGTCACGAGAAGGACCTTGTCGCCCCAGGTCACGAGAAGGACATGTCTGTTGATGCACCACTTCATAGAGCTGACCTCTGGTGTCCTGCTTGAGAAAAGAAAGAAGAAATTGGGAAGGAGAAAGAGAAGTGAAAAATTAAAAGATGGTCAATAATTTTGTATGTATCGACAAGAATTTAGGGGAGAAAAAGAAGGAGAAATGAAAGAGAGAAAGGCGGTTAAATTTCTTATATCCAAAGACGTGTTATAATAGAAAATTTAGAATAAACAACTGCTCTAAATTAAATATTAATTATAATTAACCGCCATATATTTAAGAGCACAACACTGTCCATATTAAAATGTATAAATGAAAACAGAAAAAGACAATTTCATCTAAATAATAAGTGAGATTAGTTATGTGAAATCTCTAAGAAAATAGATAAGGGGTGTCATTATTTCGTTAGTGGCGTAGCCTTATAAGGGCCAGTGTGGGCTTAAGCCCACACTGGAAAAAAATTATTATCTTATATACCTTACTTAAATAATAATTTCATACACCACTAATTCATAAATAAAAAATAATAATAATAAAAAATAATTGGGAACACAAAGAAGAGGAAAAAAGAGATAATGGAAAAACAAATCACTGTTTTTGTTAATTTTGGTGAAAGTAAACATAGTCCTTCTTTTTGGAGATTTGAAATAAAAAATTGTAATTTAAATTTAAAGTTAATTGAATGTTGTTTTTTAAAAGGCTATTAAGTATTAAAATATTTAAATTTATTTGTGATTGATAACTTGTAGGGCTCTTAAAAGTTTGATATATTAAATAAAGCATTTTATAAATTATCAATCGATTAAGAACTAGATTAATTTGTAGACTGTGTCTTATGCATATATCTTGAAAACTTCATATTCATCAAATTAGGGAAAAATATTTTTATAAGTAGCCTCAACAAAAAAGTACATTTGAAAATATTTCAATATTAGCTACTTTTATTCCAAGTATACTTGAGTTGAATTATAATTTTGTTAGACCTAAAGAAAATGTAAAGACCTTATTGTAGATTCATACCAAGCAATAAAAACTCATAAGAATGTCTATGAATGTGTATTTTTTTTTGTATTTATACTTTGTTAGGATGTACAATATTTGTTACTAAAAACAAGTCGGCCCCCAATCATTTTATGAGCTAGATCCGCCCATGGGTGGAGTGAGTAATCTTTGGCAGCCGTAGGACATGAGTTAGCTAAGGTTACCAGATAATCCACAGCAAAATTCACTTCACGGTAGGGGTGTTCACGGTCCGAATTGGTCCGATTTTAGCCCAAACCATGACCAAGCCGGACCTAACGGTTAATTTTTTTCTTGTCCATAACCGGACCGGTTTTATTTTTTAACCGGCCACAATCCGAACCGCATTGGATGGTCCGGTTTGACGGTTAACCGGTTAAATCCAAATTCTTGTTTCGGGCCTTCAATTTTTATTTTTTTTAATTTTTGGCTTAATTTTTATTTTTCAATTTTGGGCCCAAAAAAGATTATTTGGGCCTAAAAATTAAGAAAAACAACAATAATGAAATAAAAAATTTACAATTCATCCCATAAGTATAAAATACACATTTCGTCCCGTAAACATAAAAATATAAAAATAATAAAGATTAAATTAGCAAAAAGGCCAAAAATTGATAGTGAATGTATCGTATTTGTCGGCCATAGTAAATGACTGAATATATATATATATATATATATATATATATAGAAGTGCGTTCAAATGAGAATGAGTCATAGTGAAAGAAATAAGAATAGAATATCAGTCTATCAGGCTTACCCATGTCCCTGCCTCAAAATGTTGGGTCTGTGGACACTGGAGTAAAGCATTCCTGAATGTGTACTCCTCGTGTTGAAGGCCTGGGCGGGAATAAATTTGCGACGAAAGCAGGTCGAATGGCGGGCACTTCTCCAACTTTCCTCGGATTTCACATGATGAGCTCACCGAAGGGTGAACCGAACGAGTCAAAGCAGGAAGTCGTGGATATTTCCGCTCAGAAGCACTAAACTAAATGCCTAATATTTTTAGATTTAGGGAAAGGTTCAGGGCTCCCGTCACCTGGTCTGCACCCTTTTTCTTAGGCCTTTAGATGTAGCAAATTAATGGTCATGATGGAGTCAAAGTTAGTAACTAAAGTCAACTCATTAAGGGTAATGTAGTCATTTCATACTCATTAAGGTTATTTTTGTCATTAATAATACATCCTAATAACTAATAGGCCCCACCACAATCACCAACCCTAAATCTCTTTCTCTCTCATTTTCACACACACTAACTCACGCCACCCACAAACTGTTGGATATTTTGTGTGAAATTACACGGGAATCCTACGAACTGATATGTATTTTCAGTTCTTACAAATAATCTAAAAATAGAAAATTACAATTGAACTAAAAAACAAATTACAACTGAAAAACGGAAAGATTTTAGCCGAGGCGAGTAAAACTCTTTCCGCAAGAAAAATACACCCCGTGTGGCTGCTAACGGTTCAGGCGTAACTTCCCCAAAGATACAACGACAAACGTCTCTAAATCTGTAGCACACCAGATTTACGAGCACCGACGAACTTTAACGGAGTTGAGAATTGAGCACTAAAAATAAAAAGATATATCATAAAACAAATAAAAATATTATTTGTTTCTTCTCTTTTACTATATTTATATCCGATAATTGGACATAATATATTTTTCCTTTCTCCTTCTTAATCTATATTCTCTTTTCTCTGTTCCTTTTTGTGCATTTAGCTTCAATCTGCCCGAAGCCTTTTTATAGGCACAAATTTGCAAGAGTTTGAATAATTTTGCCAATTGAATATCATTTAAAAGCATCTTCTTGTCTGGATTAGTTGCACCATTATGAAATCTGACAACATGTCAATGACATAATACACTAATCAATGCCATCAATTGTTATAATTAAAAATATGTTTGGTTGCCCAACATAAGTTGACTTTCCATAATAATTGAGACAAATTGGCTATACTAGCAAACATATTTTAATAACACTCAACATTATAACAATCTCCCACATGAGTGTAATTAAATATAATATACTATGTGTTCAATCCTCATAAAACTCTATTGCATCAAAAAAGGTAGCTTTTGGCTTTGAACCTTTCTTAGTAAACATCATCGGATGTACTGTCGGCCTAGTGGACATAATGCCTTGAACTATTCCTCCATAGTGTACACCGAGACAATGACATTTACACAATAGAGTCTTAACTCCATTCCGTTCTATCGTTGTGTCCGTTTTGGCCATGGACAACACAATGGATTCATAAGTGTTTACATTTGAAGCGGCCCACACTTCACACTTATATAGGTGACCTCCCTATCAAGAGTATCCTGTCATACTCCACCTTTACAAGGTTAGAGATTCATTGAAAGTCCATATAACTTACCCTCACCACAATCAACAGGTAATCTTGCACTTGGAGTGCTCTAGGGAATAGCTTTGGACATTCATAAGTTCCAAGTGCTCAAATGAATTTTCATAGTTTAGTTTTTCCTTTGAACCAAGTTCGTAGGATCTTCACTCAGCATGGTAGGGTTACCACTATGATCATTCTTTACATTATGGATTTTTAAGCCTATTCCTTCTAGCAAAACTACCAATTGATCTCTATTCAATCCTTTCGTCAAAGGATCAACCAAATTTTCCTTAGACTTCACATAGTCAATGAAAATAACACCATTCGTGATCAACTGGCGTACGGTATTATGTCTACGACGAATATGTCTAGACTTCCTTATACAAGTTGCTTTGCGCCCTACCTATAGCAGCTTGGCTATCACAGTGAATCATCACAGGCGGCAAAGTCTTATTCCAGCATGGAATATCGGATAAAAAATTTATAAGCCACTCGGCTTTCTTCACCAGCTTTATCTAAAGCGATGAACTCCGATTCTATCGTTGACCGAGCTATACACGTTTGTTTTGTGGATTTCCACGAAACTGCACCTCCTCCAATACAGAAAACATATCCGCTAGTGGAGCGAGAATCTCTCGAATCTGAATCCAGCTTGCATCACAGTACCCTTCAAGTACGGCTGGATATCTCAAGTATTTTAGCTCATATTCAAGGGTGTACCTCAAGTATTTAAGTACCCTTCTCAAAGCCTTCCAGTGTTCATGACTGGGATTGCTCGTAAATCTGCTCAACTTATTCACCGGATAGGCCAAGTCTGGTCGTGTACAATTCGTCAAGTACATCAGACTCCTTATTATCCGTGAATATTCTAACTGAGCCACTGGTTGACCTTTATTGGCTACCAGATTTATACTGAGATCAAGGGGTGTCTTACACATATGCCTAGACTGTGCACCGTCATAGACATCAAATTTCTTGAGCACTTTCTCTACATAATGAGGTTGTGTCAAGATAATTCCATCTTGGGTTCTGATAATCCTTATTCCAAGAATAATATCAGCCAAACCCATATCTTTCATGTCGAAATTTCTTTTCAACATTCTTTTCGTATCCATGATCACTTCATGGCTACTCCCCAGGATCAACATATCGTCTACATATAGACATACAATTACGAATGTATTTGATGTATCCTTGACATAAACACATTTGTCACATTCGTTGATTTTGAAATCATTTGATAACATCACGTCATCAAATTTCAAATGCCATTGTTTCGGAGCCTGTTTCAGTCCGTACAAGGATTTGATCAATCTACACACATTTCTCTCTTGTCCAGGTGCAACAAACCCTTCAGGTTGTTCCATATATATTTCTTCTTCCAATTCACCATTTAAAAATGCCGTTTTGACATCCATTTGGTGAATCTCAAGATTGTGCAAAGCAACAATCGAATATCATTTTGCAAGAGTTTGAATAATTTTGCTAATTGAATATCATTTAAAAGCATCTTCTTGTCTGGATTAGTTGCACCATTATGAAATCTGACAACATGTCAATGACATAATACACTAATCAATGCCATCAATTATTATAATTAAAATATGGTTGGTTGCCCAACATAAGTTGACTTTCCATAATAATTGAGACAAAATGGCTATACTAGCAAACATATTTTAATAACACTCAACATTATAACACAAACACGCACACACACACATACACACACACACACACACACACCACACACACTACATCAGCGGTCAACGCCCGTCATATCTCCGTCGCCGGTAACCGACAGAATCGCCACTGCAATAGCCTCCGATCACCCGCCGCAACTGACTCTCGAACTTCCGGTGAAGAAGACTTCCAGGCCCAGCACGGTAGAGTAGATATATTCGGCTCGGTGCTGATTGTGGGCCGCCGGGGGATTATTTTTTGGAGACAGAGGCGGAGGAAGATAATCGGATAGTTGCAGCGGTCGGCCGTCAATGAATCATCGAGAGGCTTCAAGCGTCCCGTCTCAGACGCCGAACGTCGGCGACCTGGTGGGAGAAGATGCCGTGGACAGAGGGCGGACAACGTCGGGCGGGTGTTTGTCCCATTTTTGTTACGTTTTTCGTTGTTATTTTCCATTTCTTTTTCTCCCATTTTGAGTCTTTTCGTTTGCTTTTAGTTTATTTTGTGTTTTGTTCCTTGTTTTCTTTATTTCGTGTCATTTAGGTATTTTCGTTCGTTTTTCGGTCGTTTTTCCGTTTGGTTGTCATAGTTGGTATGCAGGTTATTAAAATCGGAAGGATTTGTTTTTCATGATGGATAGACCGGGTGAATATGGTTAAAGATATCATTTCGTTGGGAGTACACCAGAAAAATCAAAACCGAATTCCGAGATCATATGAGCGTATACGAGCCTAGAACACGAAGTTGTGCAACTTAGACCATGCCCAGCCGCCGCGCCGTGTGGAGTCCTGCGCCGCGGCATCAGCCCTTCACGAGAGCTCTGCGCCGCGAAAAACCACGAGAGCAACAGAGAGTTCCAGCTTCAGTTCCTGTCGCGCCGCGTCCGCTATCGCGCCGTGACGCTTCCACCTATCGCGCCGCGAGGACCGTGCCGCGTCGTTACGCCTGCTTCTGCCGCGCCGTGACAGTCCTTTGCGCCGCGCCCAGAAGCTCCCCCACGCCATGCTGCTCAGTCTGTCGCGCTGTGCCCCTGCTGCTATTTAAACTCAATCGCGAACTGATCGAAGGGGATCGATTTTTTTTTCTCACGCGACCATAAACACCGAAACCCTCCTTCTTCTCTTCCTCTCATTTTTACATCTTTCTTTCATTATTTTTCATGGAAAAATAAGGATTTGAACACGAATTTTGTTGTTGCTTTTGAATTAATCTTGCTTATCAGATTCGACTCTCAATTTTGTTTAATTGTAAGACTTTCTATTCCTTTAATCGATGAATATGCTTGTCTTGATTGATGAGATTAATTGTGTTAAATCGATCATGAGCGGCTAAATCTTTATGCTAGGGATTAGGGGATCGATGCTTTGAATTTGTTTGTGATTGTCGGGCTTAAGTTGTCCAATTTATGCGATTCATGTTTAATTAGGGTTTTCAATTTTATGCTTGAATGTTGAGAATTATTGAAGGGTGACACTTCGATTACAATTGCTTGTTGATTGAATTTGATTCGTTCTTGCGTGATATTGTTAACTCTATATCGACTAGTTGATTAACCATCTTCTAGGATTATTTAATCGGCTCTTAGAACCGAAAGGGGAGGAGTCGGTCGAAATAGATTCGCATGAACTAGGCTTGTTCGTAACTGTATTGCCTAGGAGTTAATTGACTCGTTAATTTTCCGTTCTAGTTTATTCTCTTGTTACGAAAAGTTATTGAGAATGAATGTTTGATCAGGTAGATTATTCGAATTTCTTGGCCGAACAATAACTTGCCCGTAGTTGCATCTCGAACCAAAGCGGATATCCCCGACTCCCTAGCTTCATTAAATCTTATTTGTTCTACGTGCCCATTTGCTATTTACTTGCTTTATTTAACTTATTTGCAGTAGTTGATAAGCAAAACCAATCATTTGAATTAGCATGTTTAGGTATTTTATTTCTTTTCGTGTTTGAATAATCCTACACAATAATCCGACTGACCTTCCTCGAGAGACACGACCCGATGTCCGAATCTTTCGATTCTACTCCGGAAAAAATATTTACAACAAATTGGCGTCGTTGCCGGTGAAGGTTCAAGACTTATTTTGTGCGCTTATTCATTTTGATTTTCTGTGTTTTTCTTGTTTTCTTTTTATTTGCTTAAGTGTTAGTTTTTGTCTTTATTTTCATTCGATTTTCTCTCGTGCTTACCGTTGGTGCTCGTAACCTTCTGTTTTCTGAGTGTATGCGTACCAGGAGTGGACGTATATTCTCTCTGATCAACAAATCAGTCAACTAAAGCTTAAGGGAGCTACTAGAAGAGCTTACTCTGGAGTCACAAGAGAAGGACGAGCACTCTCCAGAATCATCTGAAGGAAGTGATTCAGACATGGCCGAACAACAACAACAACCTCCTCGTGATGTCCTCAGAGATCTGGCCCAACCTATGATCGGGCCAACCACCTCTTGCATTCGGTTGCCACAAGCTGCCCGCAACTATGAGTTGAAGGTGGTTCACTACAATCAGCTTCTATCGTTCCACGGGCTCGCCAACGAGGACCCTCTCCACTTCCTCCGGGAGTTTTACAACGTCCTCCAGACGCTCCCTTTACATGGGTTGAGCGAGGACAAACTCAAAATGCGGTGTTTTCCGGAGACTTTAAAGGACCGAGCCAAGCGTGGCTCATGACCCTGGCTCCAGATTCTCTCACAACCTGGCCAGAAGTCTATGCCAAATTCGTCGGGAAGTACTATTCCCATCAGAAGACTCAGGATATCTGGTCCCAGATAGTCTCATTCGCTCAACTTCCGCACGAGCCTCTTCATGAGGCTTGGGAACGCTTCAAGGACCTTCAGAGGCAGTGCCCCCACCACAACCTCGCTCCGGGGCTACTAAAAAATTGCTTCTACGACTCTCTCCACCAGAACCTGCAATACATGGTGGACAATGCATCCGGAGGAGATATCGGGGCAAAGACGGCATAAGAGATGATCGCTATCTATGAGACGATGAGTGCTAACTCGTCTCAGAAAAGTGTCAGAGGTAAGAGGCCTGCAGTGAATGAGATTGGCTCGAGCAATAATTTCATGGCCAAACAGTTAGCCGAGCTCATGGAGCAGATGCGACTATTGAATGCTCGAAGCTCCTCACCGATTCAGACGATGGCGGCAAATGTTTGTGGTGCATGTGGAGTGCAAGGACACGGTTCGGAAGTGTGTCCATCGGCTGTGGACCCGAGCTATGGAGGACAGAATGTAGAGGTAAATGCACTTCAGGGGTATGAGAATCGGCCCGAAAACGACCCATACTCGAACACGTACAACCCAGGGTGGAGGAACCACCCTCATTTCTCATGGTCCAACAACCACTACCAGCAACCACCTCAAGCCAACTTTGTCCCGCAGCAGCAACAACCGAGGGGAATGTTAAGGCTGCCCGCACCGGAATCCGGATCAACCCCATCGAGCACGGACGACAAGATGGACAAAATCCTCAATTTCGTCACCAATCATGATGCTTCCATCAAGCGTCTTGAGACACAAGTGGGCCAGCTAGCCACACGGGTTGGGACCATCGAGGCTGACTTGGAAAAAGGAAGCAGCCGAGCCAGCCGGAGCATGCCAAATCTGTTACAATGATCATGCCCGAACTAAAGGGCCCGAGTAAGGAAGTGCAGAAGGTAGAGATCCCAACTTCAACACAGCTTGAGCCAACTTTACACAGAGCCCCAATCCCATACAAACCAAGGATTCCATTTCCGAGCCAACTTTTGGAGGAGAAAGATCAGCAGATGATGCGTGACCTCTATGCAATGTTGAGAAAGGCGAATGGTGACCTACCGTCTGTTGATGTGATGAAAAAGATACCAGGCTATGCACGATTTTTCAAAGAGATGGCCACGCGCAAGAAACCATTTGAGAATGATGAGGTACTGGTGATTGAAGCGGCAAGTGTCTTTCAGCATAACTTGTCGAAGAAGGAAAAAGACCATGGAGGCTTTGTGATCTCTTAAGCCTTCGGGAATAGGGACGAGGCCTCAGGCATGCTTGACCTGGGGGCTGGCATTAATCTCATGCCACTCGCGGTTTACCGTAGTCTCGGGCTCGGAGAGTTGAAGCCCACCAAGATGCGCCTGCAGCTTGCAGACCGCTCATTCTGTCACCCCGCAGGGATTTTGGAGGACGTGCTCGTACGAGTTGGGAAGCTAATAGTCCCTGTGGACTTTTTCGTGCTTGATGTCGGGAGCATACAAGACAATAGTGCAGAGCACACAATTCTCCTCGGACGACCCTTCATGGCTACCACGGGTACCGTTATCGATGTGAGGAAAGGGACGACGAGCATGACAGTGTTGGGCGAGTCCATTGCCATTTCTATTCGAGAAACAAAGCCTGAGCCGCAGGCAAAATTTGTGGAGGATGTATGTCCATGCGAGCTATTGAGCAGATTGTTGACGAAGCGTGTATGAGAGCATACGCGAAGAGGTCAATGCAGGATCAAGATCGAGTTGAGAAAGAATGCCACACCAACTGCCATTTGATTCCACCAAAACTGAGCATGAATGAGCTTCCCCGATCTGAATGGGGCGAGAGATTTGATGCCACAGAGGCCCACCGTTGTTCAGGGCCTCACTTCCTCCACCCTCCACGAGCACCGTCGGATTCACAGTGACTAGTCTAGTCAGTGTGCCCTGTACGTTTGTATCTTTTCCCTTCTCTTTATTTTCGTTTTGTTTTAGTTCTTCTGTCTTGGTTTTTCGGTCGACTGATTATATGAGTTAACTTTCCTTGCATTTAAGATCGACAATGGGGATATTGTCCGGTTTTAAGTGTGGGGGAGTTTTTACATGATTATGTGCTTATATGGTTGATCAGGTCTAGGTCTTTTAGGATGTTTTCTTCATTTTATTTTCGTTTGAGTGTCTCTTCTTGAGTCAATTTGTGTGTTTTAGAGTATGGATTGTGGTTGATTTTGGGATTTGTTGAGGATTTGTTGATGATGCTGAGGAGATGTGATGATGATCATGACTTGTATGCTTTGATAATCTTGATTTTTCGTTTTGTTGGACATTATCTACCCTATGTGAGGGTTTCAGCCTTATTTTGTTTCTTGAGGGATATTGGTCGAATTCTTTGTTGATCAGAACTTGCTTTGAATCTATTTTGAAATGAATTGATTGAAGTGGTGAATTGTGAAAATGATTGAGGCATTTCTTTGACATTTCTCGTTTAACCTTTTTCATTAACCCTTGAGATTATACTTCCATTAGTAGCCCGTTGAGCCTTAAAGCTGTATTTCTTGTCAACCAATTTGATTGGATTATTTGAAGATTTGACAAAGAATTTGTTATGATGTCGGAGCTCTTAATATGTGTTGGGAAAGGTTGAGAACTTGTTTGAGTTGCATATGGAGTAAAAAAAATATAAAAATAAAAAATAAAAAAATAAAAAAATGGGGACTCGCAAGACGAACGGAAAGGATTCTACTCCGCTTACTTGTGGAATTTTTCACGAGTAATGAGTATTGAGAAACCACTCTAGGAAACTTGGATGACCTCCAATGTTTAAACCTAGAGAATGTCGTCCTTACGTCTCGGTCTTGTTAGGAAAAAGCAACTTCTTTGTCTTAAAAAAAAAAGTCGAGTACTTGAAGTGACATTCAACTTGAGTATATGTAATTGTTGCATGGAGTTCTGGTGGGAATGATTGATGTCGTGCTTATTTTGGATAGGTGGTGGGATATTCGAGTAGTTTATATACTCGAGGATGTGATTGTTTATTTGAGCCATTCTGTCCTTATATTTTTTCTTCCCTGATGCCTACACTGCAACCCGAAAGTCTTTTTGATTTACAATTCATTATTTTGATTGTTTTAGAGTATGAATAGACAATGAACAAGCTTATGTTGATGCATGATGATCGACCAATTTGAGCGCCCCAGTTTTATATCCTTGAAAGAAATCGAGTGAGGCATTTATATATTATATTTCCGTGCTCGAGAGTTGTCTTTTCAAAATGTTGCATTCAAGTGTAGTTGAGGTATGCATGATTGGTCATTGGAATTCTCCTCGGCTAAGTTGACTAATTTGAGACTTGTCTTATTTGAAACTATTCTCCATGCTCGCTTGCTTGTTTTCGTGTCTTTTCTTTTCTTTTTGTTCGGGACGAACAAAGGTTTTAGTGTGGGGGAGTTGTTTGTCCCATTTTTGTTACGTTTTTCGTTGTTATTTTCCATTTCTTTTTCCCCCATTTTGAGTCTTTTCGTTTGCTTTTAGTTTATTTTGTGTTTTGTTCCTTGTTTTCTTTATTTCGTGTCATTTAGGTGTTTTCGTTCGTTTTTCGGTCGTTTTTCCGGTTGGTTGTCGTCGTTGGTGTCCAGGTTATTAAAATCAGAAGGATTTGTTTTTCATGATGGATAGACCGGATGAATATGGTTAAACATATCATTTCGTTGGGAGTACACTGGAAAAATCGGAACCAAATTCCGAGATCATATGAGCGTATATGAGCCTAGAACATGAAGTTGTGCAACTTAGACCATGCCCAGTCGCCGCGCCGTGTGGAGTCCCATGCCGCAGCATCAGCCCTTCACGAGAGCTCCGCGCCGCGACAACACCACGAGAGCAATAGAGAGTTTCAGCTTCAGTTCCTGTCGCGCCGTGATGCTTCCACCTGTCGCGCCGCGAGGACCGTCCCGCGCCGTTACGACTGCTTCCGCCGCGCCGTGACAGTCCTTTGCGCCACGCCCAGAAGCTCCCCCACGCCGTGCTGCTCAGTATGTCGCGCCGTGCCCCTGCTGCTATTTAAACTCGATCGTGAACTGATCGAAGGGGATCAATTTTCTTTTCTCACGCGACCATAAACACCGAAACCCTTCTTCTTCTCTTCCTCTCGTTTTTACATCTTTCTTTCATTATTTTTCATGGAAAAATAAGGATTTGAACCTGTGCGAAAACGTTTCGCATATCATTCGCATTATTTGTTGAATTCGCATTTTCTGGAAATTGCATATCCAAGTCAATCGCATATTTTACTGGTATGTGAAAAACTTTCATATATCCGCCAGATAATTGACAATGATGCGACATTGTTTTCCTCGCATATTGAAGAATCGCATAACAAAATCGAATCAAGCATAATTTAATTGACGATAACGCGCCATTTTTTCGCAGGGCCATAGCGTCATGGAAATTTTACGACTATTCAGAATTTGATCGCATATTTGTCGCATAAGTTACGCACCTCATTAATTGACTGCTTTTTCACAGGTGAGGATTTTGTCTGTGCATTTATCATGCAGGCAAAAAAACAGTGATCTCTAACAATTCAACGTCTGCACCATTCTTCTCTACTGCAATTTTTTGTTTCTTTCATTTTAATTCCTTGTGTTGTTCACTTATTTGAATGGCTAGCAACCGTGTTAGAGTATGCGTGAGCTATGGTGGTACGTTTTCTGGGGGTTCATATCTTGGTGGAGTGGCAGAGCTGATGAGAATAAATTACGGCCGACAAATGTATTCTGAAGTAGTTTCTCGTGTTCAAGCATTATTGAAGGCCGATCCTTGTAATTTTAAGTACTTATTGTGGGCAGTATTTGATGGAAGGGAATGAAAGTGAAGATGAAAATTGAATCCAGTGAGGATATCTTAGAGCTGATTGAAGAACAAAAAACTCCCAACATTTACGTGGAGTTGGAAAAGCGAGTAAATGTAGGTGTTTCGGGGACGGCGCAACAAAGCTTCACGCAAATGATGGCGTCCCAAGGTGTATTTCTGAGTTCTTTTGGTGTTGGTAGTTCTGCATTTTTCCACGAGGCCCCATATTCACATCAAGCAGGCCCTAGTTCAGTTACACATACTGGATATCCTCGGGGCGCTGATGATCAAACCGCGGGTTGTTCAAACCAACCAGGTCATTCTCGTGACGATGACAATAATGATGACCAAACCAACACGCACAATGGTGACTCAGGCGACGAAGACAAAGAGGTACATGAGAAGCAAATGTTCAAGCTTTTCAGGGCGTGGTATAGAGAGCATATTGAAGAGCTAAGATTAATCACCGACCATATTGAGGTTGAAAGTCTTGCATATATGAATCGAGGTACCACCCGGCAATCCGACGTTGAGCCACGAATGTGGTCCCTTCCTATGCCGCCCACGACAACTGGATCAGATAGACAACCCATCCACTTACCCTCGAACAATATAGAATTATCTTTGGGGTCTGTCTTTATTTCAAAAGAAGAGTTGATTTGTGCCATTCAACTGTATCACTTGCAACAAAAAGTTGAGTGTCGAACACCTAAATCCTGCACTTCTAGGTTAAAATCTGTTTGTTGGTATGAAGGGTGTTCTTACAAGTTATGTGCAAGGGCAAACCGAGATGTATGGAGAATCACTACTTTGAAACTAGAGCATACATGCGAAGGGAGTTTGACGCACAATCGACACCGTTCGGCTAATTTCAAGGTTCTCGCTCATATTTACGCATCAACTATTCAGACAAATCCCGAGACGGTATCTACACGGAGAATTATTGAACAAATGCGGGAGGAGCATGGTTTGTCGATCAGCTACAATGTGTCCCTCCGAGCAAGACACCGTGCTTTTGATAAAGTTTATGGAGGTCATGAAGAATCATGGGGGCGGCTTCCCGGTTACTTGCACATGTTGCAGGTTCGTAATCCAGGTACAATTGTCGAACTGCAACGAGATGGCGAGGTATTCCAACACTTGTTATTTGCTCTAGGAGCTAGCATTGAGGGCTTTGAACGAGCTGGTGTCCCGGTAATTGTGATAGATGGTACCCACTTGAAAGGAAAATACAAGGGCATTATGTTTGTTGCAGCCACATTGGACGGGAATCACCAAATCTTTTCCCTCGCAGTTGGCATTGGTGATGTAGAGCGTCGTGAGACTTGGAGTTGGTTTTGACTCAATTGATAAGGGCCTATGGTTGTCCTGATAACCTACTCATCGTATCGGATAGACATGAGTCTATCATATATTCTGTCCCAATAGTGTTCCCCGAGGCGCATCATTCATTTTGCTATTATCACATCACAAAACAAATTAGGCCTTTTGGGAAATCTGTCTTGGGCATATTTTACAAGGCGGCATATTGTTATCGGGGTGAAAACTTCTATCGTTACTTGTCATCCATCCAAAACCTAAAACCCAAAGCATTTAAAAAGCTAACTAATGAAATTCCGGTAAATGCTTGGGCGAGGTGTTTTACACATGTACGGCGCTATGGATTCATGACATCCAATTCATGCGAAAGTTTGAACAACAAACTCCGTTGGGCCAGGATGTTACCCGTTTGCTCGTTGTTGGAGTGTGTTCGAGCAACGGTAGAGAAATGGTTTGTTGTTCGGCGGGCATCCGCCGAGGGTCGCAATCATCCGCTAACGCAGTGGACTCAATTGCGGTTGGATCCTTTGTTCGAGAAAGGTCGTACTCTATCCATTACCACACTCGACATGCAACGTTATAGGGTTATGGAAGAAACACGATCCTACATGGTAGATTTAGAGGCAAGAACATGTGATTGTCGTGTGTTTGAAACAGATCTACTACCTTGCTTACATGCATCTACGGCTATTCGGTAATGTTTACCAAACAACATTATCGCTTTTTTCTTTTTTAAAAAAAAATACTATAAAGATCATGTGCATTTACGATATGTAACAGGGAAGCCGTGTTAGATATAATGGATTTCGTTAATGACCATTACAAAACCTACTCAGTTGCAAGGATGTACGAAAGCACCGTTAGCCTCGTCCCGCATCCAGATGAACGACACTTGCCCCCGGAAATTATGCATAAAAAGGTAATTCCGCCAAATGATCCCAAACAAGCAGGTCGGCCACGGACTCAACGTTATTCCACTGGAGAAGGATCATCACGTCGAGTACGGCGTCAACAGATGTGCTCACGGTGCGGGGTCACCGGGAATAACAGGGCGAAGTGCCCTCTATACGATGGTGATAATGACTTTTTTTCAAATGAAGAAGGTCAAAACGCACCAACTCCTCATCCAAGACGCCCGAGGAGATGTCGTACATGTAAAGAAACAGGTCACAAATCGTCATCTTGTCCATCACGTCCAATCCATGACAATTAAGATGAAGATGGAGTGTTTAATTGTAAACCAATTTAACAAAAACAATACTTTTAACGGAAAAAATACTGTGTTGGTGCCCTAAGTTGTGACCTGCACACGATTGAGTAACAAAAATTAGTGAAACTGGGTTGATTGAGCGATTCACATAACATGTCCCATAATAATCGCACAATTGGGTTGATTGTGCGTTTCCCATATCATATCCCATAATAATCGCACAACTGGGATGATTCGCCTAGTCTTCAACCGCATAATTAACGAATCGTATATCCAAATCGAAAGCCGCATAATTTACGACTATCCGCCATTTTTTTCGCATATCCATATGGACCGCATTGATTGACTGTCTGCACCGCATATCAAAATCGAAAGTGCTTCGCATATTATTCACATACGTTAGGCACCGCATTGATTGATTGTCTGCACCGCATATCCAAATCGAAAACGCTCCGCATATTGTTCGCATAAGTTAAGATTCACATCATTTAGGATTATGCGGTATATGTTCGCATAATTTAAGATTCGCATATCCAAATCTATAAGGGTAGATAGTAGATAACTATCGATTATGCATATTGTTATCGCATATTTAAGAATCGCATATCCATATAAAACCTCGCATAAATGTATCAATATGCGAACACATTTCAAAAAGTGTTACGCACAGCTGTTTTTCACCAAATAGTTTTTTTCAATTCATTATTAATTTAGTCAAAGACATTTTCCAAAATTTACCAACTATTCGGAAAATATGGGATGTTTATATGTCACAATTTTTTACGTCGGGGAATATAAAATTTACAAAAACAAATATAAAAAAAATATGTTATTCGTTATAGTCCGAGTTATGCGTTTTTTATGCGGAAATGTTTCGAGTAATAATCGCAGGTTCTTTCGCCTAATAGTAGTCTTCTTCAATTTATTATTAAATCACTGACAGAACTTAAAAAAAAAACGAGTTGTAAAATATGCGACGTATATGCGGAAATGTTTTGAGTAATTAAATGCACCAATTCTGCGAATAATATGCGACGTAAATGTCGTAATTTTGCATCGACTCAACTACTTTACACCAATTATGCGAATAATATGCGACGTATATGTCGTAATTTTGCATCGACTCAACTACTTTACATCAACTAATTTTTTATAGGCGAATAATATGCGACGCATGTACGTCGCAATTTTACATGTACTCAACTATTTTACATCGACTGTGAAGTAGTTTACAAGTAACCTTACAACGTCACACAAATTACTAGATAGAGGAGGCTACAACAGCGAGTTGAAGAAGAGCTTCAAATGTACCAAAAAAAAAAGAACAACTACAAAGATCAGAACCAATTGGATGACTGTGCCGAAGCTGGAGGAACATGGGGGGCTAAACAAGTGGGTCCGCGACATGAACGTGTTCGCCAAGCCATGTTTGAATTTCGATAAACATTTGAAAGTCTCAATATAGTAAACCCCGGAAGAACAAGCACCTTCGTCTTTGAAGGGGTGCTCCCTTTCACCTGCGCCTCAATCTAGTAAACCCCGGAAGACCAAGCAATGCGAAGGAGATTCCACGCCTACCCAAACAAATGGTCACCTACAACTTTTTCAGCCTCCAATTTTTTTTAGCTTACAATGTGAGACGACCATGTGCCTGGAAAGGCGTGGGATCTCCAAGGAGAGTGCTTGGACTTTCAAGGTATACTAGATTGAGGAGGCTACGACAGTGAAAGGGAGCGCACCCTCAAAGACAAAAGGAGGATCAGGACCCATCTCTCAATTCTTCAACCTTCGATTTTTCTCAACATGTCCGTACAATGAAGAGACTTCATTGACCGGCATGTTGAGGAAAGCGAGAGTTGAAGAATGTTGAGAAAATGGTCCTGATCCTAATTCAATTGTCTCATCTCAGCTACCTTTTATAGAAGACTCAAGAAGATATCCTCCTTGATACGCGCGACGTTATTAATTTGCCAAAGACTAAGAAGACGTTTTGGAGCGACTCTTCAAATTCGCAGAACTGCAAATAAAATGCGATGAATCGTACTTCATTCGCATAACTTTATGACAATAAATTATTTTTATTATCTGGTTTATCTGGTTAATCAAGAAGATATCTATCCTCCTTGATACGCGCGCCGTTATTAATTTGCCAAATACTTGAGGGGACGGTTCGGAGCGACTCTTCAAATTCATAGAACTGCGAACAAAATGCGATGAATCGCACTGCATTCGCATAACGTATTGACAATAAATGATTTCTCATATCTGTTTAAAGAAGATATACTCAAGAAGATTTCTATCCTCCTTGATATGCGCGCTGTTATTATGCGCCGAAGACTGAGGGGACGTTTCGGAGAAGAGGCGACTCTTCAAATTCGCAGAACTGCAAACAAATGCGATGAATCGCACTTCATTCGCATAACGTATTGACAATCAATTGCATTTGATTTCACATATCTGGTTAAAAAATACGTAAAATATAATTAATTGTTTTCAATGCGCCGAAGACTGAGGGGACGTCGTTTCGGAGAAGGGGCGACCTTTTCCGTAAAACAACTGTCATTTTGCGAGACGAAAAGACGCAACCTGCTAACCTTTATTTCGCAGCACGGCGAATAATGTGCGATTAAAATCCCATATCTTTCGCATACCTGAAATTAAGGAGGAAAAAAATCCCGCCCAGTGAATTACTAAAACAGTGAAATAAAATTACGGTTCAAGCTCAATTTTAGATAAAATGTGGATTATGCGTTAAGGTATGTAGATAAATATGGTTTAATATGAAATTGATTGACAATAGAAGAAAACCACTTATTAAGAAATATAATAATGTT
>CACSLK010027829.1:353042-363596 GCA_902706635.1 Striga hermonthica | reverse complement strand
CTATTTTTTCAAATTTAGTTGGAGGTGAATGAGACGCTGCCGCTGAATGTGGATGAGATTGGCGTGTTGGACCTCTCGAATTTGATTGTTCAGGGGCCTCGATTATTGCGACGGGCTAACCCGGCCAGTCCCGTATGCAAGACTCGGCACTGCAGTCCACATCGGCTCTGCAATCTCAAATTGCGGCCGACACTGTGCACCGGGAGGAGGCGAGACCAACAGATGGGTGGGCCTTTATTGAGGATATTCGTGCGTGTGTACGGGCTGAAATGGCTAATGTTATAGCCAGAATATCCTCTGAGGTGTCGGCAATCATTCTGCGGGAGGTGCCGACTATTATTCGACAGGAGTTAGCCAATCTGTTCCACCCCCATCTGGGACAGCCTCCTCCCCAGTCTGAGCCAGCCGTCAACTCAACGAGACAGCGTTCCGCCACCCACCCCTCGACGAGACAACGTTCCCACTCCACCTCCCATAAAAGCCATAATTCCCCCACCCCCTCCCATGAAAGCCAACATTCCCCCACCCCCTCCCGTAAGAGACAACGTTCCTTCACTCCCATCTCCAAGATAGTTGTCCCCAATCCCCCCATCGAGACAGTCGTTGTTGATTCCTCCTTCACCTCCCATAAGAGCCAGCATTCCCCCACCCCTTCCCGTAAGAGACATCGTTCCTCCACTCCCACCTCCGAGACAGCCGCCGCCAACCCCTCCATCTCCGAGATAGCCGTCCCTGAGACAGTCGTCGCTACCACCTCCAAGACACTCGTCGCTCCCCCCTCCACCTCCGAGACACCGGTGTTGCAGTCCACTTCTTCTCCGCAGTCCTCGTCTTTGGAGATTAAAGTTGATCGACAAAGACAACCAGGACGTGCTGTTGTAAGTAGTCCATATCAAACCGAGGAGAACAGACGGTATGCCGAAAATGAGGGCGAGTTTGAACGGTTCCTCAAATCCACGAATAAGGAAATGTAAGTACATCCAAAAGATTTTTGATTATTTATATTTAAAAAAAATAACTTTCTATTATATTATTTAATAGGAAGAATGTCGGCATTCCATATGAGGTGGGCAAGGGGTGGTTTCAGGAATTGGTTAATCAGAATGAAATGATGGAGGACGAGGTATGCATATGTTTGTCTTGTAATATCTTAACATATAAAAGCTCGTTCAGAGAGGGTAGTGCTATGTTATGAATTGATGGATGATGTTTGGTTTGATTTTATAAAACAACACGTGAATGCATACTTGGGGATTATGCAAAGCAATCCACTCTTTTTGGACTTGAAGCCACGGAAAAATATGTTGGGCACTTACACCATCGTGCCGACTACGTTTTTTGTGAGATTATTTTAATCCTTTTTCTTTTCCTTGTCATTCCATTTTTATTAATAATTATATTAATAGCATTATGATTTATTATTTTGTTGTATTTTATATAGATAATGTTGGATGAATTGGAGAAGGAGATGGATAAGGGGGGAGTGGACCTGGAATCGGAGGCCCTCCGATCTTTGATTCGCATTGCGAGTGAGGGGGTCAGCGGTTGGGGGAATCCGTGTCCTTGGAAGGGGATTAAATATGTAAGTTGTCAATGATTCCGAATCAATTAATATTGCAATCTTTCCTAAAAAATTAGTGAATTTCTCAGAACTCAATGCAACAGATTATTGGAGTAGTGAATTTGTCCAACCACTACGTGACTGTCAAGATCTCTTTACGACAAGTGTGTTTGACCCTCTACGACATACGTATTTAGAAAAGAAGAATGAACACATTCGCCAAAATCGCGTCAAAGGACTCCAAAAAATCCAAAATCTAATTTCATTGGTTGCGACGTATGCGGATGTAGAGAGAGTGAGCAAAAAGTTCGAATTGGAATTCAAGGACCCCAAAAATACTATCTTGCAACATGATAGAATTAATTGTGGTATATGCGCTGTGGAGATGGTACGAACATTGCTCACGAGGACGATGCGTTTCAAGAAATCTAACTATCAGTTGGCTAAAGCAATGAGGCACAAAATTGCTCTACAAATTTTTCAGTTTAGTACAGAACCAGACACAATAGTTGTTTAATGATTCATGTAATACAATTTTATTATTTTTTTTTTTGCATTTTATTATAATTTTGTTGTTTGTTGTATGTATGTGGCATTTCTCATACCTGAAAGAAAAAAAATAAACTAAATTAAACGATGAATGATGAAAGAAATAAAAAATAAACTTTCGAAGGTGGTATGCAAGCAATATGCGGCAATTCGCATACACCATCTCATAACTGAAATAACTGAAAGTTGACAGAAATAAAAAATAAATTTTCGAATAGAAGTGCGTAGGTGGTATGCGAGCAATAGGCAGAAATTCGCATACCCCATCGCATAACTGAAAGATGAAAGAAATAAAAAATAAACTTTGGAATAGAAGTGCGAAGGTGGTGAATATGCGGAAATTCACATAAACCATCGCATAACTGAAATAACTGACCAAAAAAAATTATTATGCACCAACTCTGCGAATAATATGCGACGTTGGTATGTCGCAGTTGTGTCGCGAATAATCTTTTCGACTAATAGTCGCAGATTCATTCGCCTAACAAGAATAATTATTTAATGGGCGACGGACCGCGATTGACGGAATCGTACATCGAATATCCGCATATTCATCGTAGAACAGTCGCATAATTTAACTCATAATTTTCTCGCCCATGCTCATACATGTCGCCTATTTATCGCATAGTTAATCGCATATGTCTTCGTACGTTTTGGGGTGAAAAACTTAGCTTTTTATTGGGTGGTGTGAAAAACTTAGTATGACTTTAAAACGGGGTGAAAATAGCTATTTCCTCATTTATCATTATTGTCCTAGTTGTGATAAAAAAAAAATTTTTTTTCAGTTTTATCTCATTTCAATTTTTCTTCATATCCAAGTAACACAATAAAAAAATATAAAAAATACATTATACAAATTTTCAATATAAATACTTTGACTCATACATTTATAACTATCAATCAATCAATATAATTATATATTTTATTAAATCAACAGTTAATTATTTCGTTTATCTAAATTTAGTATTTACATTCACAAACTCACATTTCTTTTAATTTTTTTATCTAAATTTTAACTTATTTTCTTATTTATTTTTCTTTTACATAAAAAGAACAAACAATTCTAAAATGGGTTTATTGCACGAAATCCCCCTGTATTATACGAAATTTGCGCGTTTTCCCCTCATATTTTAAAAATTACGTCAGACCCCCTTGTATTTCATGTTTGCATGCACACGTGCCCTTTTCAGTTAATGTCGTTAGGTTAATACTAACGACGTTACTTTTTCATTGAATTTCTCTTTATACCCTTACTTTAATATTGAATTTACCATTTCACCCTTAATGTCAATATATTGGCTTAAAAGTGAAATCCCAATGGTGGGGATTGAACCACCACCTTTGGGTTGGAAAGAGTAACTTTTACTAATTAAGCTACTAGTCATTTAGTTATAAATGTGATCTTATCCATAAATATCACATCAGATAGCGAAAATTTTATATAGTTATTTGTATAGATTCTAAATTATGAATAATATAATAATTACTTATATAGATTCTCTCTAATATAATAATACAGTATATAGACTCTAAGTTATAAATAATATAATATTTAAGTTTATAGTTTATAAATGATGAACAACGTAATAATAAAGTAAATATTTAATAAGTTATAAATAGTATAATAATTAAAGAAAGATTATAAATTAAAACTAATATAAAAATTAAATAATTATATTCTAAATTAAAAATAATATAATAATTCGTTATATAGATTCTATATTATAAATAATAAATGATTGAATAAATAGATTATAAATTCTAAATAATATAATAATTAAATAAATATATTTCAGAATAAATAATATATTGTTCAGTAAATATATATTAAGTTAAATTTTATATTAATAAATAAATATATTATAAATTCTTAATAATATAATAATTAAATTTTTTTTTTTTGAATTAGTGAATAGATAGATTCTAAATTATAAATCATAAATAATTGAATAAATTATATTCTAAAGTATAGTAATAATTATAAATAATAAATAATATAGCAATTCAATATATAATGAATATATTCTAAAATATAAATAAAATAAATAAATAAGTAAATACATTCTAAGTTATAAATAAGATGAATAATTCTGTAAAAGTTTATATTTGTTCAGTTTAAAAATAAATAAATAACAAAACTTATTTATATTATTTAAATATCATAACAAAGGATACTTGAATTTCAATTAATATTTTTTTTTCCATTATAAATATTATTTTTTAGTTATTATACATTTACCAAAATTTAAAATTAAATAGAATGAATAAATAATAAGTACTTAAATTATTTATTGAAAATTCATAAATAAAAAGTTTATTGAAATAAATTAAATTTATATATTTGTTGAATATTTTATAAAATAAAATAATATAACAAATAAATAAATACAAATCCTATACAGCTATTGCATAGAAAATATATTATTTACAAATTACTATTTTCATATAATATTATATATAAGTATCATTTTATTTTATTATAAATAAATTTAATTTAGTTTAATTTTATTTATTTTTATTATACTAATTCAATTTATAATACTGTCTTTTTTATTTAATATTAAATATTATTTCATATTTATATATTTTTTATTTTATTTATATCAAATTATCATTTTATTTCTATATTAAATAGCAATATATTTATTTAATATTTTCAAATTTTACATTTAATTTTATTCAATTTAAATATAATTAAATTATTTTGTGATTATTTTATTTTTCATCTTTTGTTTGTTAAGTTTTTTGCAGTTCATGTTGTTTAAATAGTACCATAGAATGATGGTGGTCAAGTGGTTTGACATCTTGTCTACTAATGTTTTGGCCTAGGTGTGTAGCACGCGCCGTCAAGTTGGACGGAGAGGGGGGAATCGCGCAACTATTAGTTAATACAAGAGGGTCTGACGCAAATTTTAAAATATAAAGGGAAAACGCGAAGATTTCGTATAATATAGGGGGATTTCGTGCAATTAACCCATTCTGAAATCCCCATTCTTAATCTTAAACCCAAATTTCAAACGAAGAGATGTCAGGGGAAGAGCCATGGGAGAAAGAGAGGCTCTCAGAAACTGTGGATGAACTTCAATCACCTGAGGAAGGACCCAAGCGGTCGAAGCTGCCGGACGACGACGAGCGTGACGATTGCATTTTCTTCGAAGATGACACAGACTCCGACTTAGAAAACGATTTTGAGGAATAACTCGTCGAACAGGGCCATAGGGATACGTACGAAGCTCCCATGGTCGATGAGGAAAAGGTAGACGGTAAGAGAAGGTGCCTTCAAGTTGATTTATGCAACATATTTCAGCACGATGCAGCGTTTAAGGGATTACCCCTCTTTGAGTTGTTCAAAGTTAGGCTGAAGTCCAACGACAAACACTGGGATACTAACGAGCCCTTCAGGGATGCTCGACTTTGCGGCGAGATTGTGAATTTCGTACAGGCTCATTCCACAATACCTAATACTCGATTATAATGTGGATCTGGATAATCCCATTCCCATCTCTTACTACTCTGTAAGCCATAGTGAACCCGATTTTGTGAATCTCAACTATGATAACAAGTACACCCTTCTCCCCTTAGCCGGGCCTAACCCCAGACCCCTTATCCATTCAAACCACACCATATCTATTGATTTTGCTCTCAAGATTAACGATGAGATTGTGATGATTGATGGTGCAGAACATCGTAACCCTCACCTCTTTGTAAATAACGAGTCGGTTAAAGCTGGCGTACTGGTTAAATCAGTCAATGTGGTATTAAATGATCGTCGTAAGGGCCCCTTTATTATGAGGGTTGTCTTGGGGAATGCGGCGTATGATCGTATTCTGGTTTCTTCACTCTATACTGTGTACGATGGAGCATGGGCTACTGTTAAGCTCAAAGTTTTGAAGCAAGGAGTGAGATTTTTTCATGGTTTTATCATGGCCCGGCCGTGTGTGTTTTATTCGAAGATTTGTCTGCTTTCCATTCAGCCAGATAATAAAGTCAGGTTGCAGAGAGTTGAGAGGGGTGTTGTGGGACCTGATGGATCTGTTGAGCTTACGAGGTCAGTGGTAGTTGTTCCATCGTACGCCTCTCTCATTATTGGTGCTGCACTGTATGATTGTGAAAAAGGTGGAGAGGTTATCTGCCGAGGGAGAACTTGTTTTTATGCAAAAGAATCAGGAGAAGATATCCAGGTCATTTCCTATAATGGCGTTGAAACCCTTCAAGTTACCGTCAATTGGAAATGTGGAATTTGAAATTTGGGATGTCAGTTTCTGGTGGATTAATTGTTTTATTTGTGGTAGATGGCTGTTGTTAAGTTTACAGCTTGACTATACTTCTGTTAATTTATCTGTTTTTTCCATCGGCAAGATGAACAATATTTGTCTTAGAATAATGGAACTTACAATCAGATCATTTGTAGGTTTTATGTGTGTGTGTGTGTGTGTGTGTGTGTGTGTGTTTTAGTCTTTTTTTACTTACACATGCTCCCATTTTGGCTGTCGGCAAACTTAAGGTTCAATATTGTGCCTGCATCCTCAAATATATATGAAACCCCCATTTCATTTTTACTATTACATAAGTCCAATCGTTTTACTTTTCCAGTTATGCATGTTCTTTCATGGTTGTTGACATCCGGATCGGTCGGGTCAGGACCAGACGGGTCGGCCCGATGAGCTGTGTGGAACCGAACTCTTGAAAGGTGCCGAGCCGGTCAGGAGCGCAGGAGCCGACCTGATTCGAGGAATTATATGTTGTCCGGGTTGAGGAAAGTGCCTCCCGAGCCCGGCACCCGAGCTCGTTGGGGCCGGGCCGGTCTCATCACGGTACCGAACTGAAGAAAGGTTCACCCGGACTGCGCGAGCCTTCAGAGCGAAGGTGCCGATCTGAATAAATTGGAGCTGTCCTGCCTAAGGGTAGCTCCGATCCGGTCGCTATTAAAATATTCGCCACTAGGAGGGTCATCATTCGTTGATGGGACGATCTGTCTCGTCACTCCATCAGCATTTAATGCTGCCCATGCTTGCATTAAATTCCTAGCAAGCAATAATTGGAGAAACCTCAAATCGCATTAATGAGCTGTCAGGGAGGCGCCGAACTGCTCCGCAAACCCCCTGTGCGACAAGACCGGTGAACAGTACTCCATTTAAGAGTACTATAAATAGCTGCTCACCTCATTTATTTTGGGGTTGTTGAATCCTCAACTAACTCAAGCTTTTTTTTGCTTTCTCTCTCTAAAAATATAAGAATCCCTTGTAAGAATTATAAGTATATCATAAGTGCCGACCTCGTACGAGAGGCCGACCTCGTGATCATTTAATAAAATCGTAATTAAACTGTATCTTTCCTTTATTTCCAGTCTTGCACTTTCAATACTTTCAATCTTAACCGTTGACCGAAAACGCTAGTCAACAGTTTGGCGCTAGAAAGAGGGCACCATAAGTTACTTGGTGTCAATTATTCGATCTTGTAAAACCCCGTACTAAAAGCATTTCCAGATTACTTCGATTCTCGTTCAAGATGGCTTCATCCACTCGCGACGAGTCGACACAGCAGTTCGACGCCCAGTCTCGCCGGCGCAACGGCGAGGGAACCTCCCGCCGTGTCCAACAGGGAACTCAAGCCCCTGTACCTCCAGTCCCCACCTTTGCGGAGGCCATGCAGCACCCCGATGTCCTCAAAGCCCTCGAGGGAGTCTTCGCAAGGGCGGTCGCCGGTCAGGCGGCTGGGGGCAACACCGTGGCGGCCATGGAAGACCCCGGTAACACACTACTCCGAACCCCCGCCAAGGAGGCGGACGGGCAAAAAAAGAAAAAACCCGCCAAATCCAAGGCAACGGCCTAGTCACCCATTTGCGCCGCCCTGGAACGGCGCGTAAAAGGAGCCGGTCCAACGCCCACCGAACAGACCGGAGAAAGTCAGCCGGACCGAAGCCTGCAGATTATTCGTCGCTCCGTATACCAGCGCCTTGGCGACAAAAGCAAGGCTAACCAGGACCTCAGGGAGGTCATTGAACGGGGAAAAACCATCGGACACAACGCCGATGAAGTCGCAACACTTAAGCGTAGAATTGCAGAACTAGAGGGCCGACACCACACTCAAAGCGAGTCTTCACCTCGCCCCTTCCCACGACCGGCTCCCCGGATCGTGGACCACGCCTCACCTCTTTCGCCTGACATATTGCAAGAACCCGTCCCTAAGAAAATCAAAGTCCCTCAGCTAAGACTCTACGACGGGAGCTCGGATCCGGACTCTCACATCGGCCTCTACACCTCGTGGATGGACCTGCACGGCACCACAGATGCTTTGCGCTGTCGTATGTTCTCGCTGACATTTGGGCCCAAGGCGCAGAGGTGGTATCACTCTTTGTATCCCCACTCCATCTCCACGTGGGGGCAACTCAGGGCGGCGTTCCGATCGCACTTTATCGGATCGCAGATCAACCTCGCCCCCAAGGAATCCATCGCCAACATCGTCCAAGGTAAGGACGAAAGCTTGAAGGATTACATAACTAGATTCAACGATCGAGTCCAAAACATGGAACAATGCCACCCGGAGGCGCTGCTGATCTCGACACAGGCCGGCCTGAAGCCGAAAACTTTGTTCAAATGGTCCCTTTGCCAAAACAAGCCGACGACGTACCAAGAATTTCTTGTCCGCGCCCAAAATTACATCATGGCCGAAGAATCCTCGTCCATCCCGGTGCTCGACGCCGCGTTGAACAAAGGAAAGGCGAAAGATGAAAAATTAGGAAAATCGGGCAAATCATTTGCCGAGATCTGAGCCATGAGGAGGCAGAAGGCGGAGGAACTCAAGGAGACCTATCAAGGTGTCTTTTCGGTAGGTGTCGCGGCCGTCTACGAGGAGATCAAGACAAAAGGGTTGTTACCCGACCCAAAACCGATGTTTACTGAATGGACAAAGTGGACAAATCCCGTTACTGCACCTACCACAAGGCGCATGGACACAACACCGACCAGTGTCGAAACCTGATTTCGGCACTGCTCAAGTTGATTGAGGACCCGCATGTTAAAAGATTTACCCACCCAGGGAAGAAAAGGAAGAAGGGGGGCCGATTCGAGGACGGTCTCGACAGTGAAGACGATGCTGACATGAACCCACGAAGGAAGAAGCCGCAGCAGGACGGCCTCAATGAGATCCTGACACTCAACCCGGCTTATCAGGGCGAGGCCGGCACCTCGAGGGGCCGGAAGCGAAACCGGTCCCCATCATCGGGGGCCGACCAGGCTTATTCCCCACCCCGGCGTGTGAACACCAGTCGAGCTGAATCTCTCCTGTCGAGAAGACAGACCAAAGCTTATGCCCGGCAGGCCTATCATGCCGGGAAAAGGGTGATGCACGCCGGGAGCAGGCCGACACCTGAACCGACCCCCGACAAGATTTCATTCACCGACGAAGATGCTTTCCTCTTTGACCACCCCCACTTCGACGCGTTGATCATCACTGCGCCCATCATGGCAATCAAGATCCACCACATCATGGTCGACACTGGGGCTTACGCAAGTATCCTCTACTACAACACTTTCAGGAAGATGGGAATAGATTCAAAGGACGTGCAACCATGCCGAGAACGGATCCAAGGCTTCAACGGACAAATGACAACCCCGGTCGGCCAAGTCACACTGCCGATTCGGTTCAGAGAAAAGGGGCAACCCTCGAGGACCATCCTCGAGACCTTGAAGATCGTGGATTGCCAGAGCGAGTATAACGCTATCATAGGCAGGACGACGCTTTATAAGTTGAGAGGCGCCGTCTCCATCTTTCACTATTCCATCAAGTTCCCAACCTCAGACGGGGAAGGGACACACCGAGGAGACCAGAGGGAAGCTCGGGAGTGTGTTCTGATCATTCCCCGATTGGAGATAAATACCGCCAACCCCATTTCGGATGCCGAGGTGACGGTTTTTTTTTTATATAAACATCCCAGATTGGGATGGGGGGTTGAGGCTACACCCCCGACCTGTGAATATAAGGCCCAGCTAGGGCTAAGAAAGTCAATGGTCTACATCCAAGTCAGAAATACATGGAGCAACAACAAGAGTAGAGAAAATAGAAAATAAAAGAAAAATGAAAACTAAAAATAAAACAAGAAATAAAACTACAAAGGTCACAACAAAATATGCGATGAGAGTCTAAAATCGAGTCCTCATAAGAGGTCGGCCGAATCTAGTCAGGGGCAGGAGGTGGCGGTCGACCGAATCTGAAGGATGGGTACTCTAACTGGTCCATCCGAATGAGCGTCCGAAGCCGGAGGGGAATGTCCTCAGGAAGGAGGGTGCGTCTCTGGGGTATAGATGCCCCCGTGCTAGCAAGGAAATCGGCAGTCCGGTTCCCCTCCCGGAAAATATGAGAGACCTGGTAATGGATCGAGCGAAGGGTGTCTCTGATACGCATAAGAGGATGCTGGATCTGCCATGAGCCCTGGTGGCCAGATG
>CACSLK010027829.1:336196-349827 GCA_902706635.1 Striga hermonthica | reverse complement strand
CCAAAGTGTGGAAGATCGGCTCCGGAAGATGGCCGACGGTGAGCTTCACGTGCAAGACTTGATCAGTATCTCGAAGGATCTGACAAGTGAAGTCACGCGAATGAAAAAACTAAATCTTGTTAGAGGTGTTACCCATCCCGGCATGAAAACCAAGGCGCCGCGAATAAACGTCAAAAGAAGGGTCACGAGTCATAGGCTCTAAAAAAGCCGCAAAGTCAAGGTTATGCTCACGAGTGAGAGATCTAACATGAGCAAGGGTGGTCCTATTAGCCAGACCACGGGCATTCCATGTAAGCGATGTGACTGACATGTCAAACGTCAGTAGGACCGCCTAACTGGAGCTGTCCGTGGTTAGGCTGTGTCTGTGTGTCTAGTAAGATCAGAGCTCGGCTAGCCGAGAGCTGCGCAGTCATCGATCTGGTCTGTGGTCTCCGGTGCTCTAGAACCTCCTAGGAAGGTCCCCCTCGTATAGGGGAAAACTCCTGGGGTAAGAGGATGAGCTGAAGGTGATCTAATCCCTCAGGGCTCTGTGCATGTCCCTGTGGGGAAGGCGGATCGGACCGGTTAGCGGGGGATGAGGGGAAGGTGGAAGGGAGGGTCAGAAGGGGTCGAGCTGGTGGGCAATGGAGGGGTGAAAGGTGGGGGGAGGGCTCTACAATCATGAGAGCTGAGGAGGAAAAGGGAGCCTCGATACACAATGGGATAGCGGGAGACTCCATCTCATCCGCTAATAGGTCATCATCGTCAAAAGGGGAGCTGGTCGATGCTCCCAGATGGTCGGAGGGAATGTGAAACTCCTCCTCCGACTCCGAGTCAAGCACCGAGAAGCGTGAATGGGTAGCTATGGGAGCTGACTGGAGGGACTGGTGGGGAAAAAGGCCTGTAGCTTTGGCCTTAGGCCTATCGAGGTTAGCCTCCTTGGGCAGTGTGCCCTCAAAGGTGACCTTGTTCTTGCCCTTTTTCCCCTTCGGGACGGGACCGTGGGCCAGGGCCTTGCCCTTTCCTTTAGGGCTCCTCGGGTCGGTGGTAGAACCCTGCCTCGCTACACGTCGGCGGGGGGGCAGAGCAGGTCGGGGCTGGTTGCCCTTAGTGTAGCATTCTGCAGCCCCATGTCCTACATGACTGCATAGGGAGCAGAACAATGGTACTCTCTCATAGACCACTTTCTGGATAGTGGTCTTGCCCGCTTGGTCGAGCTCAATCTCCTTGATGAGCTCGTCCCTAAGATCGACCTCTACGCACACCCGTGCGACAGATAGTCTCGAGCGATTTGCCGTAGCGGCATCGGTCTCAATGGGGTTGCCAATGCAACTGGCAATCGAAAAGAGGGCTGAAGGATCGAAAAGGTATGGTAAAAGGCCCAGAAAGCAGCACCACACCGGGACTATGGGAGATTCCTCAACAAAGGAAAAATCCAGGGTGTATTTAAACACCCGACCAGAGCAACCAAAAATATTGAGATGCGTCTTAATCCAAATCGAGTTGTAGTCCTCTCTCAGCTCAAAAAAGAGTAAGTAATGATTATAATTCAGGAACTTAGGGATCACTCTACCCTTGAGACCTAATTTGACCAAACCGACAGATAAATCCCGGAGGGAAGGGACAATGAAGGAAAACTTCAAAATGAGAGCATTATCCAACGACCCAGCTAGGGAAATAACAGTGGGCTCAGGGAAACTTACCTTAAACCTGCCCTCCTCGGAGCGGGTGACGGTTCCGCTCTGCATGTCCCGAAAGGTCTCCAAACTCAGATTCTGATGTCCCGGTTTGACGGTGGGGGAGCCGGAAACCGCATCCCGAAATGATCGGGTTCCGGAGGGGTAAGAGCTTTGGGTCTCCAGATGGGGAGATGGGGTTGCCGGGATTGGTGGTCGTACATTGAATTCCATAATGTTGACGAAAGTGGTATTCTCCGGAGGCAATGTGTTTGACGTGGGGGGGCCATAGCCTAGAATCCCGGCCGTCGACGAGGTGATATCGGCAGCAGCAAGGGTTCGGCCGGGCTGAGCAGCAGTGGGGATTCGGCCGTGCTGGGGGTACTCCGCCGGGGGGGCGATCGGTAAGCCGGGATGGTGGTGACCAGCCGTAAACGGTGTAGTTGTGCCCTTGCTGCTGTTGGCCGAGGAGAAAATTCTGGTATGTGCAGCGGTGGTAGCGGTGGTAGCTATGCCGGTCCCGGATGGATCCGGCAATGTGGCGGCCGGCTGAACGGAGAGAAGGTCCGTGAGAGGAGCAGAAATATGAGGTCCGCCCGCTGAAATTTTGCCGTCGCCGGTGCCGGAGCCGGCAAAGGGGTCGCCGACCGGCATCAGAGGTGGTGAGTCAGAGTTTGTCGGCAACTGGTTTAACGACGAGGGACATTGTTCTGTCTGTTGCAAGGGGAGCAGAGATATATGATGGTTGGGCTTAGAAAGGGAATTGGCAGGTGGGCCTTGTGTGGCGGGCCTGTTCTGAGTGTTATGGTGGGTTGGGGAATTGGGTGGGGATGAGAAATGGGCCACTGAAGGTGTCGGCCCATAGAGGTTGAGGGCAGGGTCTGAAATGGGCCTGGTGGGTGGCCCATTATGTCGATTCACTGATTCTTGAGCTGAGGGAAACGAAGATGTCGGGTGTGAGCTGAGGGTTTTGGTTTCTGTCACCGCCAGAAGAAAAGAGTCTGACGGAGAACTTTTCACCGTAATGGAACCAAATTGGACCGGCCAAATTTCAGCAGCCTGACCGATTAGGGCGCCGGCGTCGGGAATTATGACGGAGCTAGCTACAAAGGGTGTCGGATCAGGCAGATTATCCGCAGGCTTTTGGGAGGAGCTGTAATCGGACGGAGCAAAAGTAGATCTGAATATCTTTTTTAGTTTACTAGACCAAGCATTGAATCTGACTTGAATTTCGCCGGAGGACGGAGGACGAAAAACAGTAGGGGTCACCGAGGGTTTCGGTGTTGAAAAGTTCATGGGGGTCGGCATTTAGGAGAGTAGTGAATGTTGGGGGAGGCAATCGGGGCCAGACCTCCCGCATCCGGGAGGCTTGCCGCCGTCGACGACGGGCGCCGGCAGCTAGTCGTAGGTGATGACCGGGAATTGGAGGGATAAGGCTGAAAGTTTTAGAGAGAGATAGTAAGACAAAGGAGGGAGCTAGTAATCATTTCATTTCTGATGCCGAGGTGACGGTTGACCAGGAACATCTGCAGATCGACCCCAGCGAAAGCGCCGAGCCGGTGCTGGATAGAACAGAGGGGAACCGCATACCGAGAAACCAGATAGGTTCACCTCATGAGTCTGGGACAAATGCCGACCTGGTCAGCGGAAGTGCCAAGATCGACCCAAGTCCGGGGGCCGAGCAGGCTAGTCTTGATTTGAGGGACGACCGCACACTGAGCAATCTGACAAGTCCGCTCCCTCAGGTTAAAAACGACGCCGACCAGACGGGAGAAGGATCCGGTGCCGACCTGGACCGCGACAGGGGCCGGAGAGCCGGGAAGGAACCAGTCCTGGAAGAAGACGAGCTCGACCCCCGCACACAGTACGAAGAGAAGAGGGGAACCAAAAGAGCCGAGCCGATGGACGAAGTCGAGATCATTTTCATCGATGAAGAAACCTGCCAGAAGCAACTCCGAGTTAGGAGCCGGTTACCAGAACCGCTAAAGACCGAGCTAGTTAAATTCCTTAGGGAGAACGCGGATGTTTTCGCGTGGACCCACGAAGACATGGTCGGCATCGACTCAAAAGTTGCCTGCCACCGACTTCAGGTCGACCCCACGGTCAAAACCGTGGTGCAAAAGTGGAGAAAACTCATCCTCGTGAATCCCCAGAAGAAACTCTTCTGTCATTCAGTTCAGTACCTTTTCTCGGCTACTAACAACGAAGCCGAATACGAGTCATTGTTGTCCGGGCTCGACCTGGAAAAAGCCATGAGCTTAACCGACCTCGTTATATATTCCGACTCCATGTTGATGGTCAAACAAATATCGGGAGAATTCGAAGTTAAAGAGCCGAGGCTGGTCCCCTACCTGGGGCTGGTGAGGAAGAAACTAGCCAAGTTCCGAACTCGAATTGAGCACATCCCCCGGACGGAGAACGTACAGGCCGACGCCCTAGCCCGCCTCGCCTCAAGTGTCGGGGTGGAAAGTGTCGAGTACGTTCAAGTAGGCCACAAGGAACAACCTTTTGTGCTCGGCACTTCTGTGTTAAGTGCCGAGCAGGGGGGAGAAGACCAGGACCCGAACTGGATGGTCCCGATCCGGTTGTATCTCGAGACCGGCTCGTTCCCGCCTGACCCAAAAGAGGCCAGGCAGCTTCGTACCCGGGCAGCTCGATTTACGATCGTGGCCGGTGAACTATTCAAGCAAGGTTACTCAGCACCCCTGCTCAAGTGTGTAGACGAAAAGGGCACCAAGCTCATACTTAAGGAAATTCACGAAGGTGTATGCGGGAACCACTCTGGAGGATACGCCCTCGCTCATAAGGTCCTCAGACAGGGTTATTACTGACCGAGTCTGAAAAAGGACGCCTTGGATCTGGCCCAGAGATGCACGAAGTGCCAAACCTTCGCGCCTAACATCGTTCAACCGTCTCAACCCTTGAAATCGATTTTCAGCCCATGGCCATTCGCCAAGTGGGGTGTCGACCTGATCGGCCACCTACCCACCGGAAAAGGCGGAATAAAGTATGCCGTTGTCGCCGTTGACTACTTCACGAAATGGACAGAGGCCGAGCCGCTCGTCACTATAACTGAGCAGAAGATGATAGATTTCCTATGGAAGTCCATCATATGCAGATTCGGGGTCCCAAATTCGATAATCACCGACAACGGCAAGCAATTGGAAGAGAAAAAGTTAGAAACATTTTGTGAGGAGCACAACATTAAGCACTTCTTCTCAACTCATTATCATCTGCAATCGAACGGTCAAGTCGAGGCCGTCAACAAGATCATCAAGCAGGGCCTCAAGGTCCGACTTGAAGCTGCAAAAGGGAGTTGGCCCGAAGAGCTCCCTGGCGTACTCTGGGCTTATCGCACCACTGCTAGGTCGTCAACCGGCGAAACACCGTTCTCCTTAGCATACGGATCCGAGGCGATGATACCGGTTGAACTCGGCGCCCCGACGTTTCGGGTAATTAACTTCGAGGAAAAATCCAACTCCGAATTGCTAAGAGCCAACTTGGACCTAATGACGAACACCGAGCAGGTGCTGAACTTAAGAATGCGGCGTACAAAAGGCGAAGCGAGAGAGATATCAACTCCCGCATCAAGCCACGCTCATATCAGGCCGGCGACCTGGTACTTAAAAGGGAGACGGGGCCTGACCTGGGTCCTCTCAAGCCGAACTGGGAAGGGTCGTACAAGATCAGCGAAGCCCTCCCGCATGGGGCCTACCGCCTCGAACACCTCGACGGCACCCCCCACCAATACCCATGGAACTCGGCATTCCTGAAGAAGTTCTACCAATAGATTTAGGGTGGTCTCTCGTAATTAATCTATCACTTTTTGTAAAGAAAAATGTAATTTTTTACCGCGATTAATTCTAATAAGGCAGGAGTCTTTTAGCATAGATCGAGTCGAAGCAGTGTAATGAAACGTAAGGAACGAAGTGTCGGCCGAGACCAGTACGATGGCTTGGTCGGCACTAGCCGGGCTCAACTAGGAAGCCAAGACAGGCCTATAGTACCGCCGAGTCCGAATGCAAGACCGGTCGGGAAAGCTGCCATATAATTACGTGTTGGTTGGGTCAGTACGATGACCTGGCCGGCACAAGCCGGGCTCAGCAAAGTAGCCCGGTAAGGCCAAAGCTGCCAACTGTAAGGAATGAAAAACGAGCTCAAGCGAGTAGCTCGACTGGCCAGAACCACAAACCGACTCAAAGAAACAGTCCGGACAGGTGAGGCGATCAAGTGATGAATCAGCGCTGGGCTCGACCATGTAGCTCGGCCCCATAATTAATAAGCGCCGAGCCCAACCACGAGCTCGACCCCGTAAATAATAAGGCCGAGCCCGATCACGGAACTCGACGAAGTAATAAACCAGCACCGGGCTCGACCACGAGCTCGGCCCCGTAACTAATAAGGCTGAGCCCGATCATGAGACTCGGCCAAGTAACGAATCAGCGCCGAGTTCGACCACGAGCTCGGCCTCTCCATTAAAAAGTCCGACCAGAAGCTCGGCACCCCCAAACAAACTTGGGAAAACTCAATAAACTAAAAAATAATAAAGTAAAAGACAAAAACCATCAAAGTAAGGAATCTATTCAAAAGAAAAAGCTAAAACGGCAATAACATAGTACTTAGTTTGAACAAACTTGAAACACGCATGTAAAAAAAGACCACACACGGCCAAGATAGCACGAAAGCCGTAAAATCAGCCTCACGGACCGGCCTCGGATTCGGGAACGGCACCAGCAGCTGCCTCGGCAGCATCCTTCTCAGCAGACTCAGGGTCGGTCTCCAAGTCAATGATCGGCGGATCCCCAATCAGGATATTGGTCACGTCCCCCCCTTCATCCTTCACTCCGGAAGTGCCGGCCCCATCGTCACCTGCCAGCCTCGGATCCAGCAAGGTGAAACCATCCTCATCGTCGCCCAAGATTGGGAAAGGCTCATAACTCCTCAACCTCCCCCCATCGGACAGGCGCCGGTCGCTCGGATTCGGGCCAAAGTCTTGGAGACCGACAATGAGGTCGCCCGCCCAACCCTGACGATGGCGCACCAGCTCCGCCTCTTCCTCATCAACCTCGCAGATCATCCCCTCAAACTCGGCCTCCAATCCGTGCTTGGCGATTTTCGCATTCATAATTGCCCGGAAATCCTCCAAGGAGAGGAGCCCGTGATCAAGGCGCTGGAAGAGCCAAAAGAGGTTATAAGCGACCCCGGAGTCCATGTCGGCCATCATCTCCTTCTGAAAGAGGTTCTGGACTTCCGGGTAGCTTAACTGCGGCTGTAGAGTCGTCACGTTCGCCTTGGCCCATCCATCGCCTCCTCCCTATGGGCATCCATCTGCTCGCCCAAGGCGCGGACCCGGGCGCGAAGAGCCTCCATGTCCTGATTGAAAGCCTTGTCCTGCATAGCCATCTCGAGAGCATGTTTCTTCTCCAGGGACTCCTTCTCAAAAGCCCAGTCGGCCCTTCTCCTCTCCAACTTCTCCTCGTCAACCCTCTTCGCCTCTTCCAGCTCGGCCTCCCTCTCTCTAGCTTTCAGGGATGTCCCGCGAAGAACAATGAGCTCCTGCTCAAGTGGCCTGAACTCCTTAACTTGGTCATTCAAAGATCAGACCCGGGCCTTGCTCAAGATGAGCTCGGCATCAACCTTACGCTTCTCGACTTCGAGCTCACGCGTCTGGGCAGCGGCGTGGACAATTTTGACCAGCGAGCAGGCCATGGAGGCAGCCGAGTGTTGAATAATCTATGTAGTGGACAACTGATCGGTCGCCGCCTCCACAGACGGGGTCCATGAGATCATGGGGAGACAAGCTGCCTGCATGGCGGCCTCGGGTAGACCGTGATCATTGGCAATCTTCGGAGCAGTGGCGGCCTTGGCATCGATGAACCAGGTGTCGGGAAAGTCGGGGAGTTCCTTGAGGAAGTGTTCCCAAACTTCGGGGTCGACGGGCAGGTAAATTGAGGGGGGAGGAGTGCCGCCGGAAGCAGTCGTGTCCGGTACAAAGGACGAATCCCCCTCGTCCACCTTTTTCTTTTTCCTATCCGGATTCTGGGTCGGGGGTTCCTCGTCGCCGATCACCTCCCTGTCAGAATGGGCCGTCTCCTCCTCCCGAGCCCGGCTCCTCGTCACACGAGGCTCCACAGTCACCCCAGTCGGGTCGGCACCGCACCCGGGGTCGGTACCGCGGATAGTCTCCGAGCCGCGGCCCCCAGTTCGGCCCCCACGCTCGCCAGTCCGGCCTCCTCTCGCAACGCTGGGGCCGAACTGAGGCAAGTTCTCAACCGGTGCCGATCCGGACGCCTGGGCCTTCTTCGCCCTCTCCATAGCAATCCTCATCCGGGCAGACATGTCGCTTAGCCTAGCTTTCGAAGGGTCGGGGTACTCGCGCTGATGTTGGTTTACTTCTTTTATGGTCCTGAACCCGCTTTGACGAAGCAAGGGGTAGTAAACTGCACAGACCCAACAAAACAAAAAGACAAACAACATAAGGATTAAAGCCCGAAGGAAGCCTCGCACGAAAGTACCGAGCAGGCCGAAAAGAAACTCACCGGGGGTAAAAGACTTATTCGGGATGACCGGACTTAGGTTGTGTTCGAGTAGGCTACCCTCTTGCACAAGGGGACGAAAGTGCCAATCTGCATGGGAACGCCGAAGTAGGGTCACGACGCGTGCCGACAAACTCTCGCTTAAGGCGGGAACTGGATTTTGGACTGAAAACGCAAACACCGGCCTGTTAGCACAAAAGGAATTATATTAGTACAAAAAAGAGACGATAAAAAATTTTCTTACTTCTATGAGTAATGAAGTGAGTGGAAGGGTGACGGGCCGCGTCCTCTGCTCTCCAGTCGCCTCCGACCCAGAACCATCCAGGCATATAGTCGTGGAGGGTTTCCGGGAGTTTATCGACCAATGTTTTGTCGATCCCCGGATGGACCGACAAGTAATAGTTCCCGTTGTCGCCCGACCGTTTAAGACCGAACAGGGCCCTCACCTCGGCCCTAGTAGGATCGGGCCACCCCTCCCGCCGAAGCATCACAATTAGGGCGAGGAGCCGAGCAAATACGGACGGGGTGAATTGGCTGATGTCGGCCTCGTACTCGCTGAGAATGTCGCTAAGCGCCCCCGCCAGAGGGAGCCGAAGCCCAAGGCGAATGCTATCTCGGTAAACCCCAATACATCCCGGCGGCGGACAATGAATCCGTTCTCCGGGGTAGGGCGCAAATAGATGAACTCCCGTGCCAAAATTATGCTTGCCTCGCAGTTGGACCAAATCGGCATCGTCTATTGCCGAGGCCATGAACCAGGCCATAGAATCACTGTGGGTCCCCCAGACTCGAGGGGGACGGCGCCAAAAACCCGGAGGAACGGAAGTGGCCGCCTCGATCTCGGCACCGGTGGCTTCGTCACCACGGCCCATCGGCACCCTCTCTCGACCCTACGTGTCGCCGCAGAGAGTTTCATCAACTAAATCTTGATCGACGTCCGAGTCAGATTTAAGGAAGTCGACGTTCACGTCTGCCTCGTCGCCTCCCCCCACGGTCCGATTTAAACCCGGCCCGACATCGTAACCCTCGCTCGGGTTCGGATCGGCGGGAGGAGAACTCGGCGAACCATAAAAATCGGCACCGCCTCGGCCAGAGCCATCTCGGCCGACATCGGAGAATAAAGCATAAGCTTGCTCGTCGCAGGCAGAGGCGAGTCACCGGAAGAGTCGGTATTCCCCCCGGACGCGCCGGCACCAGACCCGGGTTTGGAGGGCGAAGACATGATCGAAAAAGAAAGTAAGAGCAGGGTCAAAAATTGAAGAAATTACCGTGAAGAAAAGAAAAGTCCGACCAAAAACCGCTTGAAAGTCTCTTCCTCGAAAAGCCAAAGAAAATCGGATTTTTGTAGGTAAGAAGAAGAAGAAGAAGAAACAGTGGCCACGGGGTTCTATTTATAAGGATTCGTCCCCAATCAGATTCCGCCACGTGTAAGGAATTCAAAATTCAAAAATTTGAAAAGGCGAAACCGCCGCCAACCGACGCGTACGATCTCCTGGGAATTTAATGGGGCAACGACACGTGTTCGCCACGTAGGCCACGCTAAAAGTTGCACGACGTTTCGTAACCGACAGGAAAGCAAACTGTCAGGTCGCATTAAGTAAATGTCCCTTCAACTGACGTCATTAATGTCGGCCATGAGATCAATCTTACACACGCCAAGTGTAGCGGAAGAGCCAATCCGGGTTGCCTAAAGTGACGACCTCAGAGGAGACGTCGCGGACCTCACCTCCAAGCTCGGGGGCCTGTATGTTGACATCCGGATCGGTTGGGTCAGGACCAGACGGGTCGGCCCGATGAGCTGTGTGGGACCGAACTCTTGAAAGGTGCCGAGCCGGTCAAGAGCGCAGGAGCCGACCTGAGTCGAGGAATTATATGTAGTCCGGGTTGAGGAAAGTGCCTCCCGAGCCCGGCACCCGAGCTCGTTGGGGCCTGGCCGGTCTCATCATGGTACCGAACTGAAGAAAGGTTCACCCGGACCGCGCGAGCCTTCAGAGCGAAGGTGCCGATCTGAATAAATTGGAGTTGTCCTGCCTAAGGGTAGCTCCGATCCGGTCGCTATTAAAATATTCGCCACTAGGAGGGTCATCATTCGTTGATGGGACGATCTGTCTCGTCACTCAATCAGCATTTAATGCTGCCCATGCTTGCATTAAATGCCTAGCAAGCAATGATTGGAGAAACCTCAAATCGCATTAATGAGCTGTCAGGGAGGCGTCGAACTGCTCCGCAAACCCCCTGTGTGACAAGACCGGTGAACAGTACTCCATTTAAGAGTACTATAAATAGCTGCTCACCTCATTTATTTTGGGGTTGTTGAATCCTCAACTAACTCAAGATTTTCTCTGCTTTCTCTCTCTTAAAATATAAGAAATCCCTTGTAAAAATTATAAGTATACCATAAGTGCCGACCTCGTACGAGAGACCGACCTCGTGATCATTTAATAAAATCGTAATTAAATTGTATCTTTCTTTTATTTCCAGTCTTGCACTTTCAATACTTTCAATCTTAACCGTTGACCTGAAAACGCTCGTCAACAGTTTGGCGCTAAAAGGAGGGCACCATAAGTTACTTGGTGTCAATTATTCGATCTTGTAAAACCCCGTACTAAAAGCATTTCCAGATTACTTTCATTCTCGTTCAAGATGGCTTCATCCACTCGCGACGAGTCGACACAGCATTCCGGCGCCCAGTCTCGCCGGCACAACGGCGAGGGAACCTCCCGCCGTGTCCAACAGGGAACTCAAGCCCCTGTACCTCCAGTCCTCACCTTTGCGGAGGCCATGCAGCACCCCGATGTCCTCAAAGCCCTCGAGGGAGTCTTCGCAAGGGCGGTCGCCGGTCAGGCGGCTGGGGGCAACACCGTGGCGGCCATGGAAGACCCCGGTAACACACTACTCCGAACCCCCGCCAAGGAGGCAGACGGGCAAAAAAAGAAAAAACCCGCCAAATCCAAGACAACGGCTCAGTCACCCAACCGCGCCGCCCTGGAACGGCGCGAAAAAGGAGCCGGTCCAACGCCCACCGAACAGACCGGAGAAAGTCAGCCGGACCGGAGCCTGCAGATTATTCGTCGCTCCATATACCAGCGCCTTGGCGACAAAAGCAAGGCTAACCAGGACCTCAGGGAGGTCACTGAACGGGGAAAAACCATCGGACACGACGCCGATGAAGTCGCAGCACTTAAGCGTAGAATTGCAGAACTAGAGGGCCGGCGCCACACTCAAAGCGAGCCTTCACCTCGCCCCTTCCCACGACCGGCTCCCCGGATCGTGGACCACACCTCACCTCTTTCGCCTGACATATTGCAAGAACCCGTCCCTAAGAAAATCAAAGTCCCTCAGCTCGGACTCTACGACAGGAGCTCGGATCCAGACTCTCACATCGGCCTCTACACCTCGTGGATGGACCTGCACGGCGCCACAGACGCTTTGCGCTGTCGTATGTTCTCGCTGACATTGTGGCCCAAGGCGCAGAGGTGGTATCACTCTTTGTATCCCCACTCCATCTCCACGTGGGGGCAACTCAGGGCGGCGTTCCGATCGCACTTCATCGGATCGCAGATCAACCTCGCCCTCAAGGAATCCATCGCCAACATCGTCCAAGGTGAGGACGAAAGCTTGAAAGATTACATAACAAGATTCAACGACCGAGTCCAAAACATGGAACAATGCCACCAGGAGGCGCTGCTGATCTCGGCACAGGCCGGCCTGAAGCCGAAAACTTTGTTCAAATGGTCCCTTTGCCAAAACAAGCCGACGATGTACCAAGAATTTCTTGTCCGCGCCCAAAATTACATCATGGCCGAAGAATCCTCGTCCATCCCGGTGCTCGACGCCGCGTTGAACAAAGGAAAGGCGAAAGATGAAAAATTAGGAAAATCGGGCAAATCATTTGCCGAGATCCGAGCCATGAGGAGGCAGAAGGCGGAGGAACTCAAGGAGACCTATCAAGGTGTCTTTTCGGTAGACAAAATGATTTGTACTTCTTTCTCTTATCCTTCTCCTTTATTTTGCCTCTAAACATTACTTGTATTGTATTGAATTTTGCTGAGATTAGTAGGGGAAAACAAAATTCTAGTTAAGGTCAAAAAGTGGAAATGAAAAACATCTCTCGTAGATCCAAATTCCGTTTAATTCATGTGATCCTGAAGGTCCAGAGGAACTACCAGGCTCCGCTGTTCTCGATAATTCATAAATTCATTACCGGTATAGTTTTAGGTCAATGTCAATTGTCAAGTACATTTAGCTCCTCAACAAAATAATTCAGGTATAATTTCGGTTGAGTAGGGGTAATCGGTGCGTGTAAAATCAATCTGTCTCAAGTAAAATTGAGAAAAATGAAATTGTGAAAATTTTGAAATGAATCGCAAGTGATGTAAAAACAGAATTATAATTGAATTGAATATTTTCGACACTTAGAAGTTATTTAAACAAATCACATCAAATTGAAAGATACACGTCTCTTTTCGGCTTTTGTATGCATATGTATTTGGGTTGTGGATAGGGATGAAAACGAAAATGGAAACGGTAAAAAAATACGAAAATGAAAACGGAAACGGTTTAGCTATTTTTCGATCGTTTTCAAAAATAACCGTATTTAAACGGTATTTTACCGTCGATAATACCGGCCCAACCCATACTAGGCTCACTTTTAATTATAAAGCCCAATCCAAATCCCAAATGGGCCAAATGCCCAAATCCCCTTCAGCCCAACCCTTCTACAGTGCCCAAATCCTGAAATCCACTTCATCCCTTTCGATCTTCACTGTCGAGTCTCGTCTGGGAGTTTGTCGTCTCTCCCATCTGCTCGTCGCCAATCCCGTCACTTGCTCGTCGTCGTCGCGCCCCACTCCCATCACCGTCGCAACCGCATCTACAGTGTCCAAATCCCCTTCATCCCGTTTGGTCTTCACTCTCGAGTCTCGTCTGGGAGTTTGTCATCTCTTCCATCAGCCGACGACCATCGCAATTCGCCGCGCCTGCTCGTCGTAATTCTCGTCACCTGCTCGTCGGTGCCGCGCCCCACTCCCATCAACGTCGCAACCGCACCAGCCGCTACAGGCTCCAGCTGCTGCCGCCTACCCCACTTTGGTGGACAAGTCACAATTCAATTGCTAGTTATTGGAATTTGTATGGATTTTGTTATAGCAAATGGTGTGGATTTTAATTTGGATTTTGCTACTATTATGCCATGAGAATATTTCAATTAATGTTTTAATGCTATATTTATAATGTGGTGTGTTTATGGTTTTTTAAATACCATTTTAATATATTTTGATCGTTATCGATGTATTTTCGATCGAATAGTTTCGTTTTCGATATTACCGGGATACCGATGTCGTTTTTGTTTCCGACATTACCGTATCATTTTCGTTTTCGAGAAAAAAATATGAAAGTGGAAATGGTTGAGCCCTATGCCGATCGTTTTCATCCCTAGTTG
>CACSLK010027829.1:224492-235743 GCA_902706635.1 Striga hermonthica | reverse complement strand
GGCCGGCCCCAAACAGAAAAAAAAAAAAATAAATAAATTTTTTCGAGTTGAAAAATAAAAAAAAATGTACCAATTGAACGAAAAATCCCTTGTCTCCGTGTTGTGATGGTCCCAACATTTTTTTAGAAATTTTTTCGGACGTCGGAAATTGTCGAACAGTAAGAGAGAAAAAGAGGAGAAGAGAGAGAGAGAGAGGTGGGGGAAAAACTGACTTTTCGGGGGGCGATATTTATGAATTCAGTTTAATAAATGAGATTAGACATGGTCAAATCTTGGGTCGGGTCACGATCCGACCCATCGGGTCGTCAGGCTCGAAAATACTGACCCAGACCTATACTCGTGCCGGGTCAGGTCCGCCATTTAAAAAAAGAACAATAGAAAAATATATAAAAAGCGGGCCATCGACCCGACCCAGCCTGGGCCCGCCGGGCCAAGCCATGAAATGAATGACCCTTAAACGACTCATCTGAAATCCGGTCCGGTCTCGGACTCGTGGTCAACGGGTTTGATCGGGTCGGGCTTGCCCTTGGCCATGTCTAAATGAGATGGGCTCAAATGTGTTTAAAGTATGATTAGTTAAGGAGCTAAGCAGAGCTAGTAGTTAAGGCTCGAGAATATGATTTACAATTTTTTTCATTTTTTAATTTCAAATTTAGTCAGACTCGCTTAGGTTCGAGTTCATCTCGTATAGATTAGCAAGCCCAGCTCAAACTCATTTATTACTTCATTTATTTATCTACTTAACTTCGGCCTCGACTCATTTAATATGGTACCTATAATAGCTAGACGGACTGGCTATGTCTAGGACAGCCTTAGCTTGGTGAAAAGATTTGACTTTGTCAAGAAACTGAATGTGATAGCTCGAGGGACAAATCAAAGAGCCAACCAGGTTAAGAGCTTGGCTAAGAGAAAGGTCAATAGCGGCCTAAAGCGGACATCAAGGTTCTCACCAAGTCGTTCAGTTGTGACCTGCTAAGAGGTATGATGGAGAGGTCAGAAGGTCATCAAGGTTCTCACCAAGTCGTTCAGTTGTGACCTGCTAAGAGGTATGATGGAGAGGTCAGAAGGTCGGTATTACGACCTAAAAACCTAGAGGGTTATATTGGGAGAAGAAATAGAATCCCACTTATATTGGCAAGTGTATCTCACATAAGGATAGGAGATCCAAGAGACATGTCATCTATTAATATATAATAAGAATTAACATAATTCACTTTTAGAAACTCTTTTTCCACCAAATTCATTAATTACATGCTAAATTTAGAATTTTAGGACAATTTTGGATAAGAAATTAATGAGCATCCAGAATTTTAGAAATAACTTGATACAATCTGATTTTTATTCACTTTTCAAAATTTGGTTAGATATTGATCTATGAAATAAAATGGTACATCCAGAATTTTATGAGTAAACTGATATAATCTCAATTTGCTAATATGTAGGCAACATCTATGGAATAATATAATTTCAGCATGGACATGGCAGTGCATCTCCACTGCTTCCCGTTTGACCTCTTACACCTAAAAGGTATTTATCCTTTCACAAATTAATATATACATATATATATATATATTATTTATTTTATGTTTTAGAATTTTTAATACAAAGATTAATTAGAATCAAACATTTTATAAATTTATTAAAAAAATTACTATTTAATCAGTTGTATTCTTATAACTACAAATGGTTATTTTACTCTTTTCCTGATAAATTACCTTAAATAATATTTTCATATCAATAATATTTTACATTATCTATATCTATATCTATAAAATAATAATGTAAATCAAATATAATAAGCATTTCCTGCATTATGCATTAATTACATTCTAATTATAGAAATTTTACACAATTCCTTAAAACAAACCTCGAAGCATTAATTGCAATCGGTTTTAACTTCCCTCGACAACTGGATCTATTGTTTTAAAAAAAAAATATACTATAATGTTTGATTAAACACTAAATGCGGTTGTTTAGAATCAATTCTATTTAAAAGCAATGTTATTATGGAATCAAATTTTATGAAGTATCATTTTAAAATCAGTATAATTATCGAATCAAATAATTTAACCACGATTCAATATTATTAATTCAATCTCTATTTCTTTTTAGACTTTTCAATTTATTTTAATATAACATAAATTTGCTATGAGAGTAGAACTTTACATAATCATGGTATCAATATTAATAATATAAATGATAAATAAAAAATTTAATTATTGGGGAACAATATTAATAATATAAATGATTTATAAAAAAAATTAATTATTGGGGAACATATGGAAAGTTCGCCCGGAAGTTCTATTCATGGGTTGTACACTTTATTATATACATATAAATAAATCGCATATTTAAACTTTAAATTTTTATTTTTTTTTCATATATAGTTATACAATATATGCAACTTAACTAGAAGTAAAAAATATAGTTAGTTTTTTGAGCTACAAATAAACTAAAACATATTCGCCTGGTATCATTATTTTTTTTATCAATTTAGTTATGAAATATTTTTTTTTTCATTTAAAATAGTGATTTAATGTCATCCGATTCATTTAGTTAGTTTTTTGAGTTACAAATGATAAAATATCGTTGTTGTTATTTTTTTTAAACGTAATTATTTTTGTAAATATCATTTCACAAAAGATACAATCCAAAATCTAAATCTCTGTTAAAACATAACAAAAACAAAATTGTTCTCAATATTGGAATGAATTTGTAATAAAAAACGAGAATAATTGAAAAAAAAAATATACTCAAAATTCACACTTTAAGGTAACAATTTTTCTTATATTCTATATAAAATTAAACTTCACCAGATAAATCATATCTTTAGTATTTATCACAATAATACATGTTTACACTATAATTTTAATTTGTGGTGCTAACATAAAGAAAATCAACAAAAAATAATTAAATAAATAATAAAGTAAGAAGGTGTCTATGCAATTCGTAATTATCAAGTGGAGAGCAATTTTGGTAAATATCGGTCTACGGTTGTCAAGTGCAATGTAATTTTGCATAAAAAATGGCGATGTTTTTAATAATGTATGATTATTTCATGACGAACATTTTACAATTATCTAATAAATACTCTATGTATTATAACTTATTGATTAATAATTTAATTATAAATTTTACCAAAACAAATACAACCCGTGCATCGCACGGGGTTACGTACTAATACTATGAAATGAAATATGTTAATATTTCATTTCCTTGTAACGAAGTGGCATGGAGAAAATGAAGTCTCACATTTAAAAAGGAGGTTCTTAGATTCTTAAAGACAATTACTTGCAAACATATTTAAAATACATCAGTTAATGATTCCACATGCCAGATCTCTAACTTGTGCTACGAATTTTTTCAATGGGATCCCCCTGGCGTATTTTGCAAGTTATCGGAGCTCGAACAAGAGGTGGTTCGTGACAACACCAGTTTAACTCTGGCTCAGAGAAAAAATTATACATTAAATTGACGTCATCTGAGGACAATCCAGTCTTCTACCCATTTTGGGGAAAGACTTAGGGCTTGTTTGGAAACACTTATTGAGAAGTCCATTTCAAGATGGACTTTTTGAAAAGTGACTTTTCAAGAAGTCTCTAGTATAAACTTCTTGAAAATGGACTTTATGTGAGAGTTACTTTTAGAAAAGTCCATTTTATTTTTTACACCAAACATCTTTTTATATAGGAAATGGACTTTTATAGTCAAAAGTCCATTACAAAAGTGCTTCCAAACATACACTTAGTGTGTGTTTGGAAACACTTTTGAAATGGGCTTCTAGACTTAAAAGTCCATCTGAATGATTTTAGGGTGTTTGGTGATTTATATTGAATGCACTTCTGAAAAAAGTCACTTCCCAATAAGTCCATTTTGGAAAAGTGGAAATTAGTGAAACATATTTCACAATTACTTCTCAATATTATTATTTAAGTAACTAAAACACTTATTTAAAATGAGATTCACCAAACATATTTGAAAATTGTGTAAGGACTTTTGTAAATGTACTTAATGAAAAGTCCATTTTTCATATGGATTTTTGTAGAACAAGTGCTCCCAAACAAAGCCTTAATATTTTAGCAATTATTGAAGATCATAACAAAGGTATGGCGGAAGAAAGTTCAATAAACAATCTGGGTAAGAATATGGAGGAAGCTTGGGTATCTAAACTCCCTCTCAGAACAGGGCCGCCACGGCTCCACCCAGTTGATCGAAGGTGACGAATGCCCAGGGTAAGCTTGTTCGAGCCACATGGCATCTTGACCCCAACGAGGAATTCTATGGCACAATCTAAGATCAGGTAGGAGCTGACATACGTCATATTTACGTATATTTTAGAGTGGTTTTGTTCCCATTTCATCATAATTATATATAATTTGTTTATTAAATTATTTTATAAAACTATGACGAAAGTGTTTTATTTTAAGTTTTGACATAAAATGGAGATGAAATAATTTAATTATTAAAAAGAAAGCGACGATAAATGATTGAAGAATGAATAAGAGTCAAACATTGGGATAGGCCCAAACACACGGGCCCCCATGAAAATGCAAATGGCTGAAAAGACTTTGAGTTGGATCGGCCCAAGATTAAAAAAAAAATCCGTGAAGAAAACCAATAGGAGTGAGGCAGCCTATTTTAATAAAGGGCATAACGGTCATTAAAAATCAAGATTTTATAATGCAATGGTCATCTTCTTTACACAGCATGTCTGCCCGTGAAGCTACGCAGGCAGGGGCGGATTTACATTAGGGCGAGCCTGGGCAATTAATTTTTGCCACTAATTATTATTTTTATAGAATTATTATGTGGAAAATGTAAAAAAATAGAGCTTGTGCGCGCAGGGAGGGCTGGGAAGAAGATGACTGATGGAGTAGATAAGATCTTTTTAATAATCTTACAAAACGATAAGTAAAAAAAAAACAATAAAACCTCATTTCTGCCCCATTACGCACGCAGACACGAAGAAACAAAAAAAATTAACCTTCATTAGATCCTCAATGTCAAAATTGGTCGCCCAACACTACCGATCTCTCATCTTCTTCCATCATCTTTGATTCTTCCGCTTTTTGTGAACCAGGCTTGCATAAAATCGAAAAGAAAATCATTTCTCAAGGAGTTACCAATGTGAGCCCATAATTGATAATTCTTTCTCTATTTGGGGTTTTCAACATTTGTTTTTTTTTTCTTATTTTTCATTGTATTTATTTGAAGAGCAATCGAGATTTTTATGCTAATTTGGTATTCATGTAGTCATTTTAATTGGCAATTTCATTCACTGAAGTGTGAAGACATCTTTTGCTTTTGCTTTTGCCTTCATTAACTGATGGCATTGCACCTTTTGTTTTATATTGTTTTTGTTTCAAAATGTAAATATATTCCCCTGCCCACGGTGGGCAGTGCCTACTAGTTTATTTTATATGAAAAACGTATTTTGAGAATACGTTTTTCAATTAAATTACGGTGGGCAGTGTCTACTAGTTTGTTTTATATGAAAAACGTATTTTGAGAATACGTTTTTCAATTAAATTTAATTGAAAAACGTATTCTCAAAATACGTTTTTCATATAAAATAAACTAGTAGGTACTGCCCACCGTGGGCAGGTGAACGGGACTGTTCAAAATGATGAAACTTGAAAAGCCGCGTTGACCTCGTAACATGAATAAACAAAGATAAGAGATTAGAATTTGTAGAATTTTAACTACCAATTAAGATGAATGAGATGGCGAGATTGAAATCACAATTGGGTGTTTTTATTTTATAAATTCTTATCTTGATTGAAATTGCACCTTTTGTTTTGAATTGTTTTGGTTTTTTTTATTATTGTTTTTTTTTAAAAAACTGAAGTGAATTATTTAAAAAAATAATTAAGTATTTATTTTTTGTGAAAATAGTTATTTTCATCCCGTTTTGAAGTCTTGTTAAGTTTTTCACACCGTCCAATAAAAAAATTAAGTTTTTTACCCCAGAAAGTGCGAAAGACATTGTGCGATGAATATGCGACAATTGCGCGACGACATTTTGCTAAAGTTAAAAGCGCGAAGGCATTCGCATATCCCTTCGAACTTTCTGGGGTGAAAAAAAGTTAAAGTGCGAAGACATTGTGCGATAAATATGAGACAATTATGCAATTGATATGCGACAGTTATGCGATATTTTTCGCATAAGCTTCGCATATGCGACAGTTATGCGATGAATATGTGATAGTTTTCGCATAACTTTCGCACTTTCCGGGGTGAAAAACTTAGTTTTTTATTGGGCGGTGTGAAAAACTTAATGTGTCTTTGTATTGGGTGAAAAAGATTTTTTTCCTTACTTTTTCATACTGCCCTGGCTGGTAAAAAATTCTGCATCCGCCGCTGTACGCAGGACATTGCCCTCGCCACCTGGAGCATCTCCGCTGCTCGGCCATCGACCAGAGCCTGACCGCCAGACAGAGCGCCAAAATTCCGTTATCAAGCCTACGGTAGATAGCCACTGAGGGCAAGCCTGTCGCCGGAACAAAATCCATCACCGGGCTGTGTGAGAGCTGGCCGGAACTCGCCGGTGAGCCACCTGGATGCCATGTACGATCACCAAGAACTTCTTAAGACGCTGGAATACACACCAGGAGCCACAAACCGCGCCGAAAATGAGGTTTCAGACCCGAGTCATGTGGCTCGTGTGACATTTCACACGAGTCGTGTGGATCTAATAAGCACTGGAAAACGATTTTTTTATTTAAATAAAAAATGGACAAAAAAAAAAAAAAACCAGTTGACCAACATCAAACACGCGTATTCTGGAAATACATTTTACAAAGTAAAACGTATTTTCATAATACGTTTCAATGTAAAACGTATTCTCAGAATACGTTTTTATAATGAATTAAAACTAGAAACATAATTAAGTCAATTAAATTAATATAAAACGTGATTAAGTTAATTAAATCAAATGAAAACGTATTCTTAAAATACACTTATACGTTTTACATAAAAAACGTATTTTTAAAATACGTTTATAGGTAAAAATAATTTTATATATTATAAATATATATAAAAAATTTATGATTTTATTATTTACTGATTTTTTTTGTAAGAAAAAACGTATTTTGAAAATACGTTTTCTTTAAAACATATTGTCAAAATACGATTTTTGGTACAAAAAAAAATGTATTTTGCAAATACGTTTTATTGTGCAGAAACAATCCAGAGCAAATAAATTAAAAAAACACACATGTTTGTCGGGATCGATTCCATGATCAAATATTAAACTCATAAACTAATATCAATCAATTTCAGAGAAACACGATCATTTATTCAAAATACCAATATGTCCAAACCAATACACATAATTCCCAAAAAAAAAAAAAAAAAATGTCCACAAAATGTCCCGAATACAACGCAAACACAAACTAACTAGGAGTGTATGGGTTCGTGGGTTTGCGCTTTCGAGAGTCCACCCGACGCTGTGGTGGTTGTAAAGAAGACGAGGATGTGGGTGAGACAACTTCTTCTTCGTCATCTGAATAATTCAATTTTCAAAAAACTAAAAAATTTCACTTGACAAATAAATAAATAAATAATTTAAAAAGTTAAGTAAAAAATTATGACCTTCTTCTTCTTGTTCCTCAGGCACGATGTTGGCAGGCACAATGTTGACATCGAGTTCGCGGGCACGACGTCTTCTACCGCCACCAATATTGGCAGCGGATTGATGCCTCACCCGGTGCGACTGCGTCGTTTGGGGTCGGGCGTAGCTCTCCTGAGATAGAACTTGACTTGACGACGTCCCTTGCGTGACCCATTGTCCTCCCACTGTCAGTCCACTGAGATCATGTTTTGGGATTGTGCGATTATGGACTGTTGCTCTGGAGTGAGTTTATTAAAGTCAAGAGTCGATAACAAGTTATAAACCCCCTCCTTGGCATTGGCCTCAAAATTAAATTGAAAATTATTACTATTAAACACAATATAATAATTATTACTATTCAAAGTTAAAGCAGCGACGGGCGATTAGCAGCGACGGGCGATTACCTTCAACTGACGGGCGATTAGCCAGCAACGGGCGACGGGCGAGAGAGCGATTACCTCCAGCGTGAGCGGCGGGCTTTTACCTCCAGCGACGGGCGATCTAGCGGTGGGCTTTTTGGGCGATTAGCAAGGGAGCGAGAGAGCCGGGCTGCCTTCCTGTCGGCTCCGGTCATCTGGTCCACCAGCGGCGGCTCTGCAGGTAGCGATTGGGGAGAGGTTTCATGGTTGCAGGGCCCGATTTCAGGTAGCGATTGGGAATTTTGCGCCCGATTTCAGGTAGCGATTGGGAATTTTGGGTCCGATTTCAGGTAGCGGCTCTGCAGGTTGCGATTGGGAATTTTGGGCCGATTTCAGGGGGAGGGGTCGAGGGTTTGTAATCGGGGGGCGAGGTGTTCGGCTCCCTCGTTTGTTGTCCTGCTGATTCTGGCTGTGTTTGTTTGGTGTTTTGTTGCTTGTGTGCTTTTCTGCTGTTTTGCTTGGTTGTTTGCCATGCCGAGCGTCCTTTGCTTTCATTGTCCCTTCGTTGGTCTTGGTGGTTGCACGGACAAGGGTGGTAAGGGGCTCACCAAAGCCTCCCTGCTTGTTCACCTTCGGGAGAAGCATTTCACGGGTGATGCGCGGGCTATTACAAGAGAGGCCCTTACTTCTAATTTCAATATTTTTAGTGCAGCTGAGATCACCCTTAAGCGTATGGGTCATTGGCTTTGTGGAGTTTGTTTTAAAATTCCTGCTCTTCGTAAGCAGTGCCGTCATAATGGGGGATCTGACTTCGTGGCGCCCCCTGATTGTGGGGCATGAGTGGATTGATGAATCAATGTATTGAGAGCAGATGGAGCAGGTGATCGTAGATCAAATTTGTGCCTGTATTTGTGGCTGACTTTCAAGATGGTAGAGGACTCCTTCTTTAATGTTATTGTCCGATTTGTTCTTTATGATATCCCCAAGCCAGAGTCCCCTTGTTCTGCTGAGCTTGTTTTTGCTCGGGGCCTTTCGCATGACCCCTCGTGTGGTTTCGATGTGGGCCTACTTGATAGCTTATTTTCTAAGGGGCTTCGCACTGTGAAATCTATTCCTCCTAAGTGCCGCTTGGGGTTTTCTCGTGTGTTGATAGGCGCTCTCGACAAGGTCATTTGCAAGCCAGATGATCTCTCTTGCTGGATTAGTTTGCTTGTTTTGCCAATTTGTATCCTCAGGACCTTTCGCCCCCGAAGTTGTCTTGAGTGCAAGTCTGGTACTAAACGTCAAAGGCAAGAAGAGTGCATTACCGCTGCTATTCGGTCATGGGGCGAACCTGGGGGACCGATGTTTCTGGTTAGGGAAACTTTGGCCGAGCCTTCTCCCTCTTTGGTTGGTGCAGGTGATGATGACTTGGATTTGGCCGAGAGTAGTCTGCGCCAGTGTAAGAGAAAGATATGTGATGGCCATTATACCGCAGCGGTTAGGGTCCTCTCTTCCTCTGGCGTTGCCCCATATACAGGTGCCACACTTGAGGAGTTGCAGGCTAAGCACCCCTTTTCGCCTTCTCCCTCCTTGCCTCGTTTTGCTGTGGATTGTGAGGCCCTCTCAGCCTCCACCCGTGTTGTTCTTGATAGCATTCGGAGTTTCCCTCGTGGTACATCCTGTGGGCGTGATGGGCTTCGTGCACAACACTTTATTGATTGTTTGAGTGGGGCTGCTGCTGCCATTTCAGATGAGTTGATCTGCTCTATCACGCATGTGGTTAACCTCTTTCTTTGTGGGGAATGTCCATAGGTGCTCGGTGAGTATATTGCTAGTGCCCCTCTCACTCCGCTTGTTAAACCTGGTGGTGGTATCCGACCTATTGCTGTGGGTACCATTTGGAGGCGCCTAGTCTCTAAGGTTGGTGCCCTTCTGATTGGTCCTTCTTTACGTTCTTATTTTGATGGTCTGCAATTTGGTGTTGGGGTGCCCAGCGGAGGAGAAGCTATTCTTCATGCTTTAAATCGTTTAGTAGAGGCCCGTGGAGATACAGTAGGCCTTTCCATGCTGTTGGTTGACTTCAAGAATGCTTTTAACTTGGTAGATCGTGAGGCTATGCTGTATGAGGTGCGTTCTCGCTGCCCTTCTCTCTCGCGATGGGTTGAGTTCTGCTACTCCCGCCCTGCCAGGTTGTATTATGGGGAGCACACCTTAAGATCCTGCCAAGGGGTCCAGCAGGGTGACCCCCTTGGCCCACTACTTTTCGCCTTAGCGTTACATCCTTTGGTCCGTAAGATTCAAGACACCTTTGACTTGTCTCTACAGGCTTGGTACTTGGATGATGGCACGATTGTGGGAGACACCCTGGTTGTGGGTAAGGTCCTTCAGTTGATCATGGAAGATGGTCCTCCGTTGGGTTTACATCTTAATGTTGATAAAACTGAGGTTTTCTGGCCTAATGAGGATCCTCGGAGCCGGCTTGCTGGAGTCTTCCCAGACAATATTGCTCGACCTCAGCTTGGGGTCAAGGTCCTTGGTGGACCTGTTAGTGTAAGTGATGACTTCAATTCTCAGCCTGTGATGAAGAGAGTAGCCAGAACTATTGAGCTTATGGATGCGGTTGCCAAGATTAATGATCCGCAATGTGAGTTGCTACTACTCCGGGCCTGTGCAGGCATTTCCAAGCTCTATTTCGCCATGCGCACTTGCCCCCCTCATGTTTTTACTGCAGCGCAGCATGCTTTTGATTTGACCCTTCGCGCTAGTTTGGAGCGCATTGTTACCGCGTCTGGTCCCGGGTTTGGTGACTGGCAGTGGCGACTTGCCACCTTGCCTTTTTCGTTTGGAGGCCTGGGAGTCTATTGTGCTGGAGACGTGGTAAATTATGCATTTCTGGAGTCCAGGCTTCAGTCTGCAGGGTTACAGGATAAGCTTCTTCTTCCTTCTGGGATCGCTGATGCGGGCATTACTTTTGGTGATGCTTTGGAGGTGTTTAACAGGGTTGCAGATACTGACTTGTTGAGTGCTTCTAGTGAGATTGCTGCCCCCAAATTCATGAAGAAATTGGCAGATATATATTTCACTCGAGTCACCGATTCGGCGGAATCTGTATTCTCCTTATCTCCTAGGCAGGTGGCCTTGTTAAAGTCGCAACAGGGTGATCACGCATCAGATTGGCTCCGCGCAGCCCCGATTTCTGGGTTAGGGCAAACGATGAATGGTAAGACCTACCGTGCTGTGCTCTGCTATCGGTTAGGTGTGCCATTATTTTCCATTTCCAGACCATGTTCGGCTTGCT
>CACSLK010027829.1:172635-183828 GCA_902706635.1 Striga hermonthica | reverse complement strand
TAACTTTAACAATTTATTTTTCACTCACCGAAAATCAGTTTTGAGAAAATAAATATACCACGAGTATCTACTCGAAACGTAAAATTTTTCTACAATATTTAATTCAACTCAAATTAAATATTTAGCCATCAGAAATTCAGTCAAAACCGGGTCAAACCCAAATTTTACAACTGATTTTTCCAACATAGCTGGGCGAAATTATTTTTCAATATTCTCTTATTTTCACATATCTTGTCTAATACTCTACTTTCACATATTCTCCTATTTTCATATAGCCCATTAAATGGCAACTTCCCAAAACACCCACCAAATACCAATTCCTATTTTCTCCGGCGAAAATTATAATTATTGGACTATTAAAATGAGAACATATTTTATGTCTCAAGGCCTGTGGAATATTGTCGAGAATGGGTATACTATCCCCGATGACATATCCACTTTGTCTACAGCAGACGAAGAAAAATTCGACCGGGAGAAAAAAAAGATAGTTTGGCCCTTTTCACACTACAAATGGCCATGACGGAGTCCCTGTTTCCACGAATTAGCGGAGCACAGACATCAAAGGAGGCATGGGATACTCTCAAGGAAGAATATCAGGGTAGTGACAAGGTACGTCATCTTAAATTACAAACTCTAAGAAGAGATTTAGAAAATATGAAGATGAAAAAATCTGAGATCGTAAAAGATTACTACACTCGATTAAGAGAAGTAGTAAATCAAATAAAAGCATTTGGAGAAAATATCACTGACAAAAGAGTGGTAGAAAAAATTCTAATTACTCTATCAGCCAAATATGATCCTATCGTCACGACGACGGAAGAAACTAAAGATTTGGATCATTTGTCAGGGACAGAATTAATAGGTTCACTTGAAGCCTATGAAAAAAGACTGAGTATGCGTGAAAATGATACAATCGAAAATGCATTTCAGTCAAAATTAAATTTACAGTCTCAGAATTTTAAAATTGGGGGAAGAAGATTTGGAGAAAATAATAAAAATAAAAATCAAGGTAGAAATAATAATAATCAACAAAAAGGAAAATATCCACCTTGTGGAGTTTGTAAGAAAACTAACCATCTTGAGAAGGATTGTTGGTACCGAGATAAGCCACAATGTAAAAATTGTGGTAAATCCGGTCATGTTGAGAAAAATTGTCGCGCTAAAGGATATCAAGTAAATTTCTCTGAAGAAAATGAAAAAGGAGAAAATTTGCTATTCTATGCAAATTATGTAACTTCAGAAGAGAAAAATGATATTTGGTTCCTAGATAGCAGCTGTAGCAACCATATGACTGGAGATGAGAAAAAATTTAAAAATATTGATGGATCAGTAAAATCACAAGTTCGATTGGGTAATGGAGATTTAGTAGAAGTTGAAGGAAAAGGCTCAATTGAGGTCGAGACTCAAAAAGGTACTCGCCTCGTTGAAGATGTGCTTCTAGTACCAAAACTTGATACTAATTTGCTCATCGTGGGACAAATGGTGGAAAGAGGATACACACTACTCTTCAAAGATAACTCTTGCACCATTTATGACAATAAAAGTAATCCCATATCTATAGTAAAAATGCAACAACAGGGAAACTTTCCGCTCTGATGGAAATTCATAGAAGCAGCACTAAAAGCCCAAGAAGATCAATCCTGGCTATGGCACCGAAGGTTCGGGCACTTCAATTTCAACGGGCTAAAGTTACTTCATCAGAAAAATATGATGAAAAATCTACCGGCCATCCAATTGAACGACAATCTCTGCGAGAAGTGCATGGAGGGAAAACAACATAGGAAACCATTTCTTTCAAACCGAGCAGGAAGAGCTAAACAAATACTGGAGCTGGTGCATACAGATGTGTGTGGACCAATGAGGGCGCCAACCTTCGAAAAGAACATGTACTTCATCCTCTTTATTGATGACTATACAAGAATGACTTGGGTGTACTTCATCAAAGAAAGGTCCGAAGTCTTCTCTATCTTCAAGAAATTCAAAAGCCTCATCGAAAATCAAAGTGGAAGAAGAAGTAAAGTACTTCGGAGTGATCGAGGAACAGAATATACATCCAAGGAGTTCAACACATTCTGCGAGGATGAAGGAGTGAACCATCAGCTAACTGTTGGCTATGCTCCAGAGCAAAACGGAGTGTCAGAAATGAAAAACAGAACCGTACAAGAGATGGCCAGGACAATGCTCGCGGAGAAGGACATGCCAAAAGAATTTTGGGCAGAAGCTGTATACACTGCAGTCTATCTGCTCAACAGGTACCCTACTAAAGCAGTCCAAAATAAGACTCCAATAGAAGCTTGGAGTGGACGAAAACCGTCAGCCCAACATCTACAAGTTTTTGGGAGTATCTGCTACGTGCACATCCCAAAGGAAAAGAGGCATAAATTAGAGGAGAAATCTGAAAAAGGCATATTCCTCGGCTATGCCTCTTAGTCTAAAGGATACATAATTTACATCCTCAAGACTGGTAAACTAATTATAAGTCGAGATGTTGAGTTCGATGAAAATGTTGCATGGAACTGGGAGGAAGAAAAAGTTGAATACCAAAATATCACGGTACATGCATCACGAAGACAAGTACCATACCAGAAGAACATGAAGATGAAGCAGAAGGTACACAATCACCTCTAGCTCCACAACCTTCAAGTCCGAGGACAACATCACCTTCAAGCGACGAACAGTCATCCCCAGAATCACCACCGAGAAAAGTACGAACACTCAGGGAGATCTACGAGACATGCAGTTTTGCCACGATGGAACCTGAAAGCTTTGAATCAGCTGTAAAGGAAAAAGAATGGGTAAAAGCCATGGAGGAAGAAATCAGAATGATCGAGAAGAATAAAACTTGGGAGTTAGTCGATCCACCAAACAACAAGGAAGTCATTGGAGTTAAGTGGGTCTACAAGACGAAGCTTAACCCAGATGGATCAATCTAAAAACATAAAGCGCGGCTGGTCGCTAAAGGTACTCACAATTGCCCGGGATCGATTACAACGAGACCTTCGCTCAGTTGCTCGGCTAGACACCATAAGAGCTCTAATTGCACTTGCAGCTGAGAATAAATGGAGAATCTACCAGCTTGATGTCAAGTCAGCATTCCTCAATGGCTACCTGGAAGAGGAAATCTATGTCGAACAACCTCAAGGGTTCGTGGCAGAAGGACAAGAAAATAAAGTCCTAAAACTAAATAAGGCTCTTTACGGACTGAAACGATCTCCACGAGCCTGGTACAGCCGAATTGATGACTACTTCACCAGTCGTGGATTCAAAAGAAGCAAAATTGAGCCAACACTCTACATCAAGACCCAAGGTAACGACAACAAACTCATTGTTTCTCTTTATGTAGATGATCTTATATATACAGGGAACAACGAGGAGATGATTAAGGAGTTCAAAGAAGATATGATGAAGACTTTTGAGATGACCGACCTTGGGCAAATGAGCTATTTTCTCGGCACTGAGGTAACTCAAGAAGAAAAGGGGATATTTATTCACAGAGGAAATATACAGATAATCTACTAAAAAGGTTCAAGATGGACGGCTGTAAACCTGTGGCTACTCCTATGGTCGCTAACGAAAAATTCACCAAAGAAGATGGTACACCAAATGCAGACGCATCCACATACCGAAGTCTGATTGAAAGCCTACTATATCTAACGACCACAAGACCATATATCATGTATGCTACAAGTCTACTGTCGAGGTTCATGCAATGTCTGAGCCAAGTCCACTATGGAGCATCAAAGAGAATACTGCGATATTTGCAGGGTACTAAATACTATGGAATCCATTACGAATATAAAGAAGACTCAAGATTGATCGGCTACACAGATAGTGATTGGGCTGGATCAACTGACGACATGAAAAATACCTCAGGCTACACATTTTCACTTAGCTCAGGCATATTCTCATGGTCATCTAAAAAGCAAGATTGTGTGGCGCAATCATCAGCAGAGGCTGAGTATGTTGCAGCAGCACTAACGACAAGTCAAGCTATTTGGCTTAGGCGTATTCTTGGATACATGGGAGAACACCAAGAAAGTCCAATAGAGATATACTGCGACAACAAGTCAGCAATAGCAATGGCAAAAAATCCTGTACATCACAGCAGGACCAAACACATTGCTATCAAATATCACTTTCTACGTGAAGCAACTAATGACAAGCAGATAGAGTTCAAGTATGTCGCCACTGAAGATCAACTTGCAGATATTTTCACAAAGGCTTTACCACGACCAAGATTCGATACTCTACGCAAAAAAACTTGGAATTATCGAAATGAGCATTAAGGGGGAGTGTTAAAATTAATGCACATTCTAGAATAAGTTGGAATTAGTTGAAATAATTGTCATTAGTTAGATGTTAGGAAGAAAGTGGTTAGTAGTTGAAATAATTAGTGATCTAGAGGTTTCTTCTAACTACTATATATATGAATGTTATCATGTATGGTGTAAGAGGAAAAGAAAGAAAAAGAGCATTGAAATAAATCTGTTCCCATAAACTACTCTCTCCCATATAATTAAGTATTAGTATTTATTTAATAAATATTGTTTTTGATACCAACAATATATCGACTTGCATGTGCTCAGGATTATTTTTATTTGGGTAATTATGATGGTCATTGTTGTTATTTCCACAGTTACCAGCACTCTAGATGACGATATGGTGGTGATCTGGAAATGGAATTTAAGCATAGAGCCAAAATTTGTTTCTTATAGATTCTTGAAAACAACTTTGTTGATTTAAACATTGTGATTGTTATTAAGATTAGTTTTTGTAACGAACTTCAAACTTCACGACAACATAGAAACTGAATGAGTTCCCCCCATTTTTTCTCTGTATTTAATAATATATTCTAATGAAAATTTAACGGAAAAAAAAATGGGATCTCCATAGATGAACTATGTCAATGAATTTATAAGGGATTATTTAGCCTACTTAGGGCTTAATAACATGACAGCGAGGCTTAATATCATGTATCCCACTAAGTTGATGTGTTGATGCACGATGTTTTGATATCTGGCTAGAGTGGTAGGCTCACATCTTGTATGAGGTCGAATAGACTGCTGGCCTTGAGGATGTCTGTAATAGCGATCTGAATTGCCATGCCGAGATGTTGGCGCGCCACTATGAGTTGGGGAGACTGGACAAAAGCGTTAAATACCGAACTGCCGGGACACGTGTCTTCTGTTCATTGGTCTCACAAATTCGGTATCATCACTTGTCCCTATCAAAAAAAAAAAAAAAAAAAATGTAGAAATAACTCGTCAGAAATTTCATTAGTATCAATATGGAGAAAGAGAAAACTCAGTTAGTGAAAATGAGTTTTACTTGGAAATATATTTAAGGTAGATACTGAAATGTGCACCGGCTATGATGTAATTTGGGGGTGATGAGGTTAATCTGCATGAGATCACAAAAAACCATCCTTGATTAGTTAGTATAATGTTTAACAATAACTGAGAAGTGTCACTTGGTTGGACAAAACTGTGTGTAGAGAGTAAAGTAGTTCTTTGCCACGTGGATTCTCATTCCATTGCAGAGTTTGAGGTCAGGTGAGTGTTTGAAAGATTCTCCATTAATTATCTTTACCGAGTCTACATTTGAGTTTTATATATGGTCAAATTTTTTATTTTTTTTAATGCTTGGTCTCCTTGTGAAAATGCCTGGTTGCTGGTAAGTTGGTTCCCGCTTTTCTATTGTCACAAACTCTATGGTCAGGTTTGCTTCATAATTTCTATGGTGACTCGGGAAAGGAGATGAAAAGGCAAGTAATCGAGGGTATTGACAGAAGAAAGATAGGGGCAAGATCCAACTGAGGAGGAAAGGATGGTCTGTGCGAATCACGAGTCACGACACAACCTAAGAGGATTCAAATTAATTCAGAGAAATAAGCCTGAGGAGGATTTGGTAAGTTGTTCAATAAGACCCATGATGTTTCTGTTTTGGAATCTTGTAGTAATTGAGGTACAACGGTTTACATCATCTGGGTAAACAAACTCTCACTTAAAAGGTACAAACATTAAGCTTGGTGAAGAAAATAACCGAGCGGATTCTATGTACAATAAGAAAGAATTAGCTGACGAGTTCTAAGATCTTAGAGGGCCAAAGTCTGGAAAAGGAGCAGCAACATATAATTAATTGGCCCCTTCTGGCTAATTTAACTTAAACTTCTCTCAACCCGAGAAAAAACTTTATGTTTTGCCCACGAGCTTAATGGACAAGACTGGACACAGCCATTGGATACCAGCTTGTTCAAAGTGTAAATTAGAAGATAATATAGTAAAACAAGCAAAAAAACTGAAAGCAGAAGGAAGCAAAATCAGCAAACAAAAAATCTGTAACGCGCAAAAAGAAACCAGGATGCAAGCTACTGGTTTTGACTTCTTCTCCTTCTCTAATAAAATCGACAGCAATCAGAAAACAAAAACGAACTCGAGGCAGATTTCAAAATAAACTAATCAGAGCAATAAAAATACGAACCATTTCGTTGGCTGTTAAACGGAGTTCAATAAAACGAAGGCCACAAAGTAGTCAGGGAAAAAAGAAGTGGTTCGTCGAAGACTAGGTCCATCAGTACGGTTTCTGTTTTCACAGTTTCCAAGTAGAACTAGTAAGTGTGTGTGCGTGTAATTGATACCCATCCCAGCAGCTAACTCATTGCCCCCCTATGGTTGTGGAGGAGTGTTCCCATCATCATCAGCTTTAACCTGATCATAAAAGATTAATGTTAGCACCAATTGAAGATGTAAAATTCCCTTAGAGCCAATCGATGTCTTGGAAATATTGAAACCGCATAAAATTCTGAATCTCCATTCCAACCACTGAAAAGGTTATCCTTCTTTAACTAGGGTCTAAAAAAACAGAACTAATGGTATCCACATGCCACATTAATTTAGAAATATACATATAACACTAAGGAAAAAGTATAAGTGGGCATATTTTCATCTGTTATAGAAGATACATTTTAATCTATCTCCTTCAACATTAAGAAAACTGATGTTCCTACCAAATATCCAGGGACCAACATAAGTCAGAGACTTTATTTTGTCCTTTTGCTCTTAGCTCATTTCATACTGTTTTTACAGTGAAAATAATTATTTGTCTCAAGTTGTCTTCCCCCATTAAAATCTTAACTAGAATCAGCCAACTATCAGACCAGGGTCAATTAATTACAATATGTATTTTCAGCCCACAATATGACCACATTTATTATCAACCTTCAAGCAAACTCCAATATTTTCTCCTGCACAAGAAACAAGAAACAATCACTTACTTTGCATAACTCGTGGGCAGCGGCCAACGTACAATCATCCGCATGCACTTCATAACCGTCCCCTCTTGATTGATACTTCACAGTGCTCAACTCCAAAAGTAGCTTGATTTCCTCATATTCTTCTATCGACATCAGGTACGAAATATCGAGCCGCTCATGAATAGACCTTGCAGTAAAAACTTTACACTTCTTTCCATATTGATTTTGTGCTTTAATCATTGTGCTGCTCAACCTGCAACCATAAAAATTAGCACATATTTCCTCTAAGATTGCAGGCTGTCTCATGGCCTCAGGTACCATTTGGGATATTACAAGGATTGGTCGTCTAAGGCCATCAAAATCACCACCAGTATACTTATTTAACTGAAAGACAGCCTGTGTTAACGCAAATAATCCCAGGTCAAGATCATCTCGTCCCCCATTTCGCTCCAAATCCTTGTAATCGGCACCCAAAGCGATCTTTTCCATTTCCAAATTTTTCACAACCAGTTCCACTTCAGGAGATTCATAAAGCCAACCCCACAGTTGGTACCAAACCCCATTTGGCTGGGCCTGAAATCCAAAGAAGTACATGTTGGATTCAAGAAAACGCAACCCGACCCTTCTTCCCTGCGCCGTCAGATACACATCGAAGTATTTGAGGGAATCGGCGCTTATCGGCGTCCTCAAAAACACTTTCGCTCTTTCTTTGGTCAGAAACTTAGCGTCGAACACGGGGTTTGTGTAGAATCCTCGTATGAAAGTGCTAAACCCTTCCCCGTCTAGATCGTCCAAGTTCAAGGAAATTCCGCCGTCGGGGCTGACATTTTCAGCGTCGACCTCCACCACTTTCCGCTCCATCGAGCTAGGTCCCCCTGGCGCCGGCGGTGGGACTGGCGCCGGCGCTGCCGCTGGCTCTGGCGCTGGCCGATGTCCTCCGCCGCGTCCTCGGCCTCGTCCCCCATTTCTCCTCGGGGCCATGTGGCCAGCGACTATGGGCCTATGGCTCTGGACGACCGAGTTTGAAAAAGGGTAACTCGCAAAACCTGTCAACTCGCTGAAAGCCAAGAAATGCAGGTGACCAATGAACAGTATAACAAGAAAGTTGCAAAGTTTAATCCCAAGATATGTAATCTTAGACTAACGATTAATATCTAGTGTGTAAAACTAAACGAGCCGCTCAGGGTTAGTTCGTTAATGTCTGAGTTAAGCTCGGTTTGTTTGATAAACCAAACAAGCTTGCTAGTTAAGGCTCATACAAATAATATTTTTTTATAGCTCGCACGTTAATTTAATGAATCAGCAATCAAAATTCTATGGGCTTGATTGTTTATGAGTTAATTTACTCACTTTTATTTCAACTCAAAATTTAACTCAATCTCACTATTTTTAATATTATTCATATAATTAAATATTACAAACTAATCATTCTTACACATCACATCAACTTTTTAATTCACTATTCATCCATTCATATAATTTTAACTACCTATCATTTCCAATCATTTCCAATCATTTATCTCTTACTTTTACATCAAATCAATTTTAATCATTTTATTTTAAATATTATTTTAATATATTTTTAAAATTCCACTAACAACTAACCATACCACCTTTTTTAAATTAACTATGGTTAACCAAAATAACTCATTTTGAACAAATTATTTCATAAACAATCAAGCTCTGCTTGTTTATCAATCGAGCCAACTAGGGGTGTTGATATCGACCATATCCTATTTTAATTAATACCGCACATTCAAATAACTATTTTACCCTTACTAAAAATAATAATAAAAAATTCAATTTTTAATTAATTTTTTTTAATTAAAACAAAAAAAAATCGAAAATAACATACAAACACTTTCAAAATAACATAAGAAAAAAAAATTGATTGGCAAAAAAAAAAAATCTTCAAAAAAAAACACTAACAATTCAAAAAAAATTCGAAACAAATCCGAAAAAACCCGAAAAAATGGCGGGACAATTCTCAGGCACCGGGAAAGGAGTCTCCAATATACAGGTAATTTTTTTTTTTATTATTTTTACAATTTGAACGAATTAAAAAAATAAAAAAATTTCTGTGGCCGGCCGTCCTCCAATTGCGCTCGTGGTGGAGGCGGGCGGCCGGCCTTTGCTGCGAGATATGAGCCCTTCCACCACAACAAGTCCAAGTCGAACCTGCAATCACCAAATCGACCCATGGAGAGTCCCTCAGCCCAAGAAATTCGATCCCTCCACTGCCCAACTGCCTAGCTGAGCCGAAACCCGAACATCAAGACACACCCAAAAGTCAAGTCTCCCCTAAGCCGAAGCACCGAGATAGCACCAATCACCTCAGATCCGAGCCGACTAACACCACTACCGAAACTCATCCCCTCGGCAAGCTCCCCGGAACCCAACACCAAAGATTTGGGGAGAAGGCACATGCTCGATAACACGGCCCAGTCACTCCCGTCCGAAGCCGCGAGCTGCAGGAGCCACACCCAACCCCGTCCCACGAAACTGCACCCCTCCCATCACCTACGCAGTATCCCGGTGGCCTGCAACCGAAAGCCGAGACAAACCCAACTGGAGCAGGCGAAATCGATCTTAGAAGACCGAGCTCCTCCATTGGTACACCAGCCATAACATTAGGGAAACGGCACGACAACAAGAAACGGGGCCAAGCAGCCAGAGAACGATTACAGGCGAGGCCTGGAAGCTGAGTGGAAGGCGAGAGAGATCGATTTGCGGCGAGACGAGAGGATTAGGGTAGAGAGTTTTTTTTCCTTAAGTGCATGTTAGATATAGATGGTACATATCATGGATGAAAGAAAATCATAAACCTCTCTTAATTTCAAAAAGTATTTCGTCAATTAATAATAAGAACATGTGGTTAAAATCTGTTTTATTTTATAAAAAAGTGAAATTAACTTTTAGTTGTAAAATATCATAATTTAATTTAAAAGATTTATATGCTAAACATTTATATGCCGAAATATCCGCAAGTGATAAGACGTACATGAACAATAGTCAATTTAAATATAGTTACTTGTTAAATAAAAAGATAGTTTGGAAATATATTATAGTACATATAAAACTTGTTTTCGAAAAGTGAAGATCTTTAATTTTATTAAGTTATAATTAAGTTTATTAATAAAATAATCGATGTATTCGTTCTTAATCTAATATTATGGTAAATATATCTTTTAATTTATTTTTATTCTAGAATATATCACCTTTAAATAAATAATTTTCTCCAAGTCTTTTGGAATACTTATTTCATAAAGGTCGGTTTCCCAAATATTTAATATTTAAATTTTATTAAATTATATTTAATGATTTTCTTAATAAAAATTTTGACATGTTGGCTATCAAATTTTTTCATAGAAAGAGTATATTAATTTTTTATTTTTTATTAAAAAAAATTAATTCGAAAATGGGATCTCAGATTTAATAGTGCTTCATAAAGAGTACAAAAATAAAATTATTATTTTTTCAGTTTTAAAATTCTGTTAACATTCGATAGTGGATGATTTTCGCAACTCAATTTCAAATATAACTTATGATAGTTTTATGGACATATACATAAATGTGTATTGATATTATCTGACTACAGTTAAGTACAAAGAAGAAAAAAAAATACATATGATAAAATATAATACATATAGATTCTATGAATTAGAATCGGTTCTTGTTCAGCTCCTCGGTTCAGTATAATTATTTTCGGTTCGAGTGCGGTTCTCGGTAAAGATATTTCATGAATCTCCAGAACCGTACCCAAAAAAAAATTCAGTACGATTCGGTTCGGTTCAGAGATAGTCAAACAGTCAACGAATATTTTTCGATTCGAGGTGTATCTGGTTCAATTTTTCGGTACGGTTCGACAATCTACAAGACCCGTGTTCAGCCCTAGTAGAAAGTGCAATTAAAAAAAAAAAAAAAAAAAAAAAAAAAAAAAA
>CACSLK010027829.1:154238-164984 GCA_902706635.1 Striga hermonthica | reverse complement strand
CGCCTCCATGGTCGACCTTCCAGGCATAAACCCAAATTGGTTTTTTTTTTTTAAAAAAAAAGAAATAGTTGTTTTCAAGAATAAGTTTTACACACCGTAAAATAATAAGTGAGAAAACAATTATACGCTAATGTATGCTTTCGACAAACAACATTAATTGATAAAATACGAAATAATTTATCGATAACTATGCGGCATACTTATGAAGATAATTGATAAACTGCAAAACAGTTATGTGATACTATGCGACAAACAGATGATTGGGCTCGATTAAATCGAACATTAACTTTAAGAAATTAAATGCTCAGCTAAAATTAATCAGACACGGACTAAATAAATTAGTCGGTCGAATTAAATAATAATAATGTGCTTGGATCTGAAAATCGACTATAATGGGCCGAATTAAAATTTCTCGAATAGAAATTGGGCCTACTAGGGCTTGGCTCGAACTAAAATGGGCCGACTAATTAGAATAATTTCCCGACTTCTCTACTATTCGATAAGAATAATTTATCGAAGCTTAGACCTGGGGCTTTATATCTCGTTTCCGAAATAATAATTTGAACGCTCTTTTCATGGCTTAGACTTGAAATTTAATAAATTATGTGATTAATACTAATAATTCTCAGCATAATTAATATATTACTATTTCTGATAAATAAACTCGAGCTAAATATATTATTCTGGGTCGGGGCTTACAGAATGTGTCCAGTTTTGAGTGGAATTTCCTGTGTTAAGATATGTGAGTGAGAGTGTGGAAAAAAAAAAAATTAAATTTTGGAAAAAAAAAAAGAAAAAACTTTTTGTCTAATGCTTGAAAGATGTGTTACTTAAGTTAGTCCTTGCTTATTTGTATGTATATGTGATGTCTAGTTACAAAATGTCAGTTTCAACCTGCAGAGATTGGTCCAAATCTTTGCTTCTTTTTTGTAGGGGAAAAACTGAATAAGGATTAGATAAGATTCATAGGGCAGCTTAAGCAAAATTATATATTTAAGTCTAAAGAAGCTGGGAGCTGGGTTTTATCGATTTAATAGCCTTCAATGAGACTCTTCTTGTTAAACAATTATAGAGAGTAGTTACCCAACCTAATATCCTTATGAGCAGGGTAGTGAAGGGTAAATATTCTAATACAAAGGCTGCTAGAAGGGTGACTCATGGATATGGATATACTGGTTGAGTGCTAGGGAGGCTTTCAAGAGAGGGTTAGATTCCAGGCGGGATATGGTAAGGAAATAAAAATTTTGAAACTCTACTTCGCTTCATAGAGTCTCTTTTAAGCCTACAATTCTAGTGGAGTTTGAGTCCAAGGAAGCCACACTGCTTGGTGGGTAAAATTTCATTTTTGGTCCATTATATTGGCCGTTTTTCAGAAATGGTCCACTAATTTGGCGGACATCAAACTTCATACAAAGCCTACGTGGCGGACATCAAACTTGTCCACGTATTCGCCCGATAAAACGCCACGTAGGCTTATGGACTAAAAATGATGAATTTTACAACTTATTGTATCAAGTTTGATGTTTGCCAAATTAGTGGACCATTTCTAAAAAATGACTAATATAATGGACTAAAAATGAAATTTTGCCCTGCTTGGTGTGAGGAGGACCTTGGAAGAAGCAACACATGAAGGGTGGAGAGACATAGTTTGCATGTTAGATTCAAGGGAGGTTTAGCTATTGTTGAATTTTCGTTTGTTTTTTTCTTCTTTGCTAAGTTATATAGTTCATGACATTTGGTTGTTAAAAACCTTTGCCTTTTTTTTTTGTTCTTTATGTTTCGGTTTGATGGATTCTTAGTGTTTGTAAGCATATTGACTTTGTAGGAAGAGCATTTGTAACTCTTTCGTGGGTTTCTTTCTTAGTTCTGCTAAGAAAGAAGTTGTGTAACTAGTTGACTACCCAGACGTACATTTCAAATTATCTAGTGTATGTTTGGGAGCACTTTTGTAATTGACTTTTAACTATAAAAGTACATTTCCTATATAAAAAGATGTTTGGTCTAAATAACAAAATGGACTTGTCCAAAATTAACTCCCACATAAAGTCCATTTTCAAGAAGTTTATACTAGACACTTCTTGAAAAGTCACTTTTCAAAAAGTCCATCTTGAAATGGACTTCTCAATAAGTGTTTCCAAACAAGCCCCTAATATAAATAGTTCATTTGAAAAAAAAAAAGAGTCGCAATCCCTAAAAGACAAACCCGTGAAAGAAAATAAAAGGTCAATCCTTCTATTTTTTTTTTTGAAACGTTAGGATATATTACTCAATCAAATGTACAAAGAGGCAAACTTGCCCTACTACAACCCCAACAAGGGTAAAAAACCCGCTCAACTTTGCGGTAACAGCTACTTTCCCGGTCAACAAACATGAGATATCCGGGAAGTACACTATTAACCTGAGCACAAAAACCAGCTATATATACAACCCACAAAAAAGATTAACCACTGCCACTAAAGGCCTAGCTAATTTTCAAAAAGCTAAGCAAAACAACAACCTACAACTAGAAAGAGGACCTTAAAACAACATTAACATCAGAGAATTCAATCTAGTCTTTCAAGGCTAATTTAATGGTATCATGCTCTGTTCTCCAGACCTTATAAAAGACCCACAAATTTCGTGTCTTCCACATCCACCATAGGATGTATGAAGACAATTGTAGTCTAGCCTCTGCCGTTGGGGAACTATTGATTGAACACACCTTTGGCCACCATTGCTTGAAATATCTGTGTCTTCATGCAAGCTATCCCAGGAAATAGGAGAAATCCTCCAAATGGTCTTAGCTCTTTTGCAATAGAAGAAAAGATGTTCTTGAGTTTCAGTTCCCCCCCCACCCCCCACCCACCACACATATCACAGATTTGGTCAATATCGAGCCCTTTTTTGCTGAGGTTACAGTTGACAGGAATAATATTTAGCAGACCCTTCCACAAGAAATGCTTCACTTTTGGCTTAATTTTCAGTCCCTAACTCCTTACCCTTGCTTTCATTATTAGGTTCTGGTCCTTACTTGACTCCGGGGTGTCCATATGAAGTAGTTTGTCCAGAATCAGCCTAGAATAAGCAGAAGCTACTGAGAAGCAGCCTTTTGTAGTCCCTGTCCAAATCAATCTGTCCTTCTGGTGAGGGTCAAGACTATTAATATTCAGTATGGCTTTAGCTTCCTGAGCAGAAAAGTAATCCTCAACCAGCCTCTTGTTCCATCTTCTGCCTGAATCCTACAACAGGTCTTTAACCCTCTTGATTTGAGAAGCCGCATTACTTCTGACTTGAAGTTTAGGGAAATTAGGCACCCAGGGGTGTTCCCACACTTTTACACTTTTGCCATCTTTGATGTTGAATTGTAATCCATTCTTGAAGGAGTCTCTCTGCTTCAACCAACTTGCCCAAAGGTCAATTTCATCTTTAGAAGCGAAGTGAACAAACGAAGCAAAGCGAACTGAAAGATAAAGACACACCATGCCCTTTCCCAGGCGTCGAGATTGCCTAGCCGTAAACCACTGGCTGGCTTTGAGGAGCAGTTACCTTTTTTCTTGGCTGTGAAGAAGTCTTCTTTGGGGAAGTATTTGGCTTTCAATGTTTTACTAACCAGGAGGTTTGGTTGAGTCAACAGCCTCCACCATCAAAAACTCCTGATCCGACCAAACTTCTTTCACCCATCATTATGGTCAAACCTTTTCCCAAAAAAGTAAGAGTACCGCAATTCAAACAATATGATATTGATACCAATCTGAACCCCTACCTAGGTTAGTACGGGGAACAATCTATGCTCTTTGGTGCCAAATATTCTCTTGTACTTTAGAGCCACATGCTAGTACCATTTCTTAATGCTCTGGTCGGTCTCTAATTGGGATCAGCTAAGGACGACCTTCATAATGCACTTTATTGGTTCTGAAATGTATATGACTTCTAGGGAGTCTATCACACAATATTGTCCAAGGACTATATTAAAGTTTGAAGCATTATCGATAAGTTATATTTAATGTGTTTGTACGCCTCGAACCGGCCTTCCGTCACTCTTCAGCCGATTTGATCTCCAGAGACCTGCAAAACATGTCGGTTATGTTTTTTATTAAAACATTTCTCCTAATAGAACCCAACACTTTAGTGAGAGACCGAATTGGAGAATGTCCTTCAAGAACTCGACCTAGGTGAGGAGGGTGAAACGATTGCTGACGACTAGGTTGAGGACAATCCGAAGGAACAAGTCGTTTCCTTGGAACAAACTGATTAATTATTCGACCTCTTTGTATTTTATGTTGTTGAAATATCTTATTTTCTCACTTCCTAAATTAACGCCTTTTGCACTGCACTCTTTCGCAATGAAATTTTATTTTGTCAATCCTCTTTATTTGTCAATTATCTTAGCTTGTAATGATTAACCTCAAATAGCTCGCGGACAATGCCAACACCTTTAACAATTTATTCACTCAAATAATCAAATTCCTCATAATAATATTCGAGCTCTTTGTAGCTCGCGTTTACATTATTGTTAGACAACTTCTGACCTGTTGGTATTTCATAATATTATGCTTTAAAGCATCTCAATTACCACTCAGGTTTTATAATTTGGTTTAAGAACCAAGCACCTCCACATAGCACCCTAGCTTCAAGATATCAGATTTAAGTCGTCACACTCTTTGAACAGCACCCGAGCTCCAAGAGCTGCACTTAAGTCGTCAAACCTCTTGAACAATACCCGAGGTCTAAGAGCTTGAACTTAAGCCGTCACACACATTGAACATCAACCAAGCTCCGAGAGCTTGGACTTGAGCAGTACCAACTTTTGAATAGCACCCGAGCTCCAAAAGCTCGAACTTAAGTCGTTACACTTTTGTTAATGGCACTCGAGATCAAATAGCTCGAACTTAAGACATAATATTTTTTTAACAACACCCGAGATCCAAGAGCTCGGACATAAGTATTCACACTTTTTTTAACAGTACCCAAGCTCTGAGATCTCGGACTTAAGCTGCCACACCCTTTGAACAACATCGGAGATCCAAGAGCTCGGACTTAAGACATCACACCATTTGAACAACATTCGAGCTCCAAGAACTCAAACTTAAGTCGTCACACTTTTTTGAATAGCACCCGTGAACAGCACTTGAGCTCTAAAAACTTAGACTTAAGTCGTCACACTTTTCTAAACTGCACAAGTTGTCCACACATTGGAAAAAAGAAAAATTGGGTAAAAAAAATCACGCCTGAACGAACAACTTTCCATAAAGAACAAACAATTTTCCATAAAATAGCATAGTTACTCATTAACTTTCAATGTTATAATTGTAGGACTTAATTTGATAGTTTTATAATATTCAGGTCTGGAATTGAGAAAAAAAAATCTTTCAGGCCCCGAATTGATAGTTTACCTATCGTTCGGGTCTTGTATTGAAAAAAACCCAAATTAAAACTCTTCTAACCTTTCCAAATAAAATATTTTTTCTTTAACCAAACGTAACCAACTCTCTTTTCATCCAATTGGTGAAGAAATCTTTAGCTGAATATTTCTTTATGAATGCCATGCACTTGAGCCGCAACTTAATGCATTATGGGCCAACTCGACCGGTATTAGGAAGGCCCGATAATTGATCACGTAAACTTTCGCCAATTATTTCTCGTACACAAAATACTCCAATGCGCTGAAAATAAATATAAAAATATTAATGTATATGAATCCATTCAAATAATAAATAAGTCGAAAAATATAAACGTGCGAATAAATTAAGTGTATAAAAATACACTATTAAATATATAAAACGTGCACATTTTTCGATCTATCACATTTAATAAACTTTAAAACTTAGTCCAAACCCCAAAACTGTATTGAATTATTTGCGAACATTCGACTCGACTTGTTTGATAGACAAGCTCGATTAGTAGTTCGAGTTTGAATCATTTAAATATACAAGAAAGTCAAACTCAAACTTTTAGAAGTCGAATCGAACTATGTTAGCTGACAATTTTGTTCGAATAACAACGACATATTTTGAAGTCCCAGGTAAAAATTTTCTAGCTACGTCCTTGAGAGCGGATTGTTTATTTTTACCAAGGGATTTACAACAGTCTTTTGCGTATGGGTGGTTTGGGGCATGGTTTGCAACATTTGGGTAAACAAGTAGCTCATTCCATTAGTAAAGACCGGGTTTTGAAAAATGGTATATATATGTTAAAATTAATGCACATTCTAGAATAAGTTGAAATTAGTTGAAATAATTGTCATTAGTTAGATGTTAGGAAGAAAGTGGTTAGTAGTTGAAATAATTAGTGATCTAGAGATTTCTTCTAACTACTATATATATGAATGTTATCAGTGAATGTATGGTGTAAGAGAAAAGAAAGAAAAAGAGCATTGAAAATAGGGTTATGCTACATAGCCAACCTCCATTACAACTTGGTTTACAACCAAGTGTAATGGAGGCATTAAAAAAGTATTTTTTATATTTTTTTAATGCCTCCATTACACTTGGTTGTAAACCAAGTTGTAATGGAGGTTGACTAAGTAGCATAATTCTTGAAAAATAAATCTGTTCCCATAAACTACTCTCTCCCATATAATTAAGTATTAGTATTTATTTAATAAATATTGTTTTTGATACCAACAGTGGTATCAGAGCCCGGTTGGATCAATAGCTGGGCGAAATTATTTTCCAATAAAGAAATTTCGACATGAAAGATATGGGTTTAGCTGATGTAATTCTTGGAATAAGAATTATCAGAACCCAAAATGGAATTGTCTTGTCACAATCTCATTACGTAGAGAAAGTGCTCAAGAAATTTAATGCATATGAAGGACCTCTCTCTAGGACCCCCTTGATCTTAGCTTAAACCTGGAAGCCAATAAAGGTCAACCAGCTACTCAATTGGAATATTCACGGATAATAGGGAGTCTAATGTACTTGACGAACTGTACAAGACCAGACTTAGCCTATCCGGTGAATAAGTTGAGTAGATTTACGAGCAATCCCAGTCATGAGCACTGGAATGCTTTAAAAAGGGTACTGAAGTACTTAAAGTACACCCTTGAATACGGGCTAAAATACTCGAGATATCCAGCAGTACTTGAAGGGTACTGTAATGCAAGCTGGATATCTGATTCGAGAGATTCTCACTCCACAAGTGGATATGTCTTCTATATCGGAGGGGGCGCTGTTTCGTGGAAGTCCACAAAACAAACTTGTATAGCTCGGTCAACCATGGAGTCGGAGTTCATCGCTTTAGATAAAGCTGGTGAAGAAGCCGAGTGGCTTCAAAACTTCTTATCCGATATTCCATGTTGGAATAAACCTTTGCCGCCTGTGATGATTCACTGTGATAGCCAAGCCGCTATAGGAAGAGCGCAAAGTAACATGTACAACGGTAAGTCTAGACATATTCGTCGTAGACATAATACCGTTCGCCATTTGATCACAAATGATATTATTTCCGTTGACTACATAAAGTCTAAGAAAAATTTGGCTGATCCTTTTACTAAAGGATTGAATAGAGATCAATTGGGAATACTGCTAGAGGGAATGAGATTAAAAATCCACAATGAAAAGAATGATCATAGTGGTAACCCTACCTTGCTGAATAGAGATCCTATAAACTTGGTTTAAGGGGAAAACTAAACTATGAAAATTCAGCTAAGCACTTGGAACATTAGAATGTTCAAATCTATTCCCTAAAGCAATCCAAGTGCAAGATTACCTGTTGATTGTGGTGAGGGTAAGTCGTATGGACTTTTAATGAATCCCTAACCTCTTAAAGGTAGAGTAATACATGATACTCTTGACAGGGAGGTCACCTATATAAGTGTGAAGTGAGGGTCGCTTCAATTGTAAACACTTATGAATCCAAAGTATTGTCCATGGCCAAAACGAACACAAAAATAGAACGGAATGGAGTTAAGGCTCTATTGTGTGAATGTCATTGTCTTGGTGTACACTATGGAGGAATAGTTCAAGGAACTATGTCCACTAAGCCGCCAGTACATCCGATGATGTTTACTAAGAAAGGTTCAAAGCCACAAGCTACCTTTTCTGATTAAATAAAGTCTTGTGAGGATTGAGCACAAGAGTCTGCATACATGCATACATTTGATTTCCACTCATGTGGGGGATTGTTGGAAAAATCAGTTATAAAACTTGGGTTTGACCCGGTTTTGACTGAATTTTTGATGGCTAAATATTTAATTTGAGTTGTAATTTTTTATTTTGTTTTAGTTCATCTTGTACGAACTGAACACTTCAATCAGTTCATAGGTTCCTGTTCGGCCGGCCGGCAGGCCAGCGGGCGGGCGCGCGCGCGCGTGTGGCTGAAAACAACACCAACACTTGGTGCATAGCTTTGTGCTTGTTGTAACCTCTCCAACTCTCTTTATTATAATAAAGAGAGTTAAACTCATTTAAGAGTCCAATGTGGGAGTGACTCTTGACCCTTCAATTCCCACAACCAACGTAATACAAGTCTCGCACCCTGACCGGCTGGAAATCGCCTTAAGATTGCTCTCCTCGCCGGTTGAACACGGAACCTGCACGAAACTCTCACACCGGAGGTGTTTTCCGGTGAAGAGCCTCCAACGCTCAAGTCAGATCTTGAGAGATGATATCAATGTATGGAAAAGTGTAAGAGTGTATGAGATTGTACCGAAAATGAGGATTCTCGCCCTTATTTATAAGGGCAAGTTACCTGAGCTGCACGCGCGAGCAAGGCGAGTTCGGCCAACTGTCCTCTGCTCATCCGTACAACCGCGCGCCTCCACTATCCTTGGCGTCAGGAAACGCGTCGCCTTTTGTCAGAGAATGTCAGAGTTTGTTACGGCTGTTAACCACTCATAACCTGCCGCGTGTCCTCCCTTTCACGTGCTAGAGATTCTCCGGTGCGCTCCGATACTCGACCAGTTCTACACGACCACGTCCTCTTCGGTCGTCCTTCCTTGACCAGCTCCTCGAGTGATTTATGTCTGTCGACCAACTATAATCTTCTTAATTCCTGCTATCTACTCTCTGTCTTTCACAGCAGATGTTTGATCCTGATCGACCATATTGTTCGGCCCGTTCTTGTTTAGGTAATCCGGCGAACCGGCTTATCTTCTTTGGTTAGCCTTGCGAACCGGTCTAATATATAATATCTCATATCATCTAGTCCCCCCACTCTGGTCGAGTCTGAATGACTCGATCTAAGAGTAGGTTTCGGCCTTTATCGAGGAGATTCTGCTTCTTTGTTTTTCGACCAAATAAACCATTTCCCATATTCTGTGTGGTTATTTCCTCTCATGATCGTCACTTTACATTTTTTTTTTTATTTCGAATTTTCGTCATTTGTCCGCCTTTTTGGGATGCGCCTTTTCAGCTACTCGGGAACAGTGAAAACCTCGTGGCACGCGCTGCCTCGAGCCTCGCACCCCTTTATGCGTCCCTTTTCTTCCTGCCGTTGGATTTTTTACTTTAATCATACGGTTTAAAATAAGTGTCCGTTCACCTGCTCTCTGATCGTAGCCCTTCATTATTTGTGATCCTGCGGTTTGCACTTCCTCCCATTCACTCTCTGCCTCTATATATACCCATACTTAGGTAAGTTTTTCCCTTTTCTCCATTGTCGAATTCCAGCACGCTAGAGCTTTCTGCAACTGTCGAGCATCCAGCAATCTTAAATCCTCCATCTTCTCAGCAGATTCTCCGCCGCCTACCATGAGTAAGTCTTCTTTGACCTTCAATTTGCGTTTGTGAACTTTTAATTTTTGGGTTTTTCCTCTTCTTCCTAAACCTCTTGTCGATTTATGGCACCATCCATTGTTCGTCCTTCCTGCTGTGCTCTCCTTCGCCTTTTTTCCGCCTTCTCTTCTGCTTTTGTTCCTTCCTTCGATTAATTATAGTTTTTCTTCCTTTTATCTCAGATTCTGCTACTTCGAGTGAGAATGACCGACACAGCGGGAAGGACCTAACTCCCCCTTCTTCTTCTGCGACCCTTAGCCTATCGAGTGATTCTGTACAAGAAATTCTTCAACCTGAGCCCATTTCCGTTCTTCCCCCTGCAACGACCAGCGACAGCCCTACAGCCACTGCTCTCTCTCCCTCCACCTATCTTGTCGACCAGCCTGAAGACGAGGTCACCAGCCGCCCTCCTTCTCCTCCCGCCGAGCGTACTCGTCGAGCTCTCGGCCAGGATGACGAGATTGAAGACGAGGATGATTTTCAAGACCATGTTCCGCTGTCCGCTCGCGTTCCTGTGTCGTCGACCATGCCTTCTCACTCTCCTCGTCCTAGGGCGTCCAGACGGTCTAAGCCTGCTAAACCGTCTACGAGCGCTTCTCATCTCGACTTTGATGCGATTGGCCATCCTGGGGCCGCTCGCACTCCCGATGACGATGATACATTTGATAACCCTCCTGAGGGTTATTACACCTTCTTCCGTGCACACTTCGACCTAGGCCTCCGCTTTCCCATCTGCCCGACCTTGCTCGACTTGTGCGATCTATACGGCCTGCCTCTCAACCAAATCACCCCCAACGCTTTTAGGACATTAGCGTCCTTCATTATTTTGTCCATAGTCTGCATAAGTAGAGTAGATTTAGACTTTTTTGTATACTGCTATTTTGCTTCCAAAAAGTCAGACGGCCTCTATTTGAAAAGCCAAAATAAAGCCTGTTTTATTACTGATCGACCATCCAATGTGCCGAGGTGGAAAGACCAGTTTGTATATGTACGCCCTCCACAACCTTATCCTTGGGCACCCATTCCCTGGCTCACCGAAGTGCCCATAAAA
>CACSLK010027829.1:132184-143014 GCA_902706635.1 Striga hermonthica | reverse complement strand
TAAGCTTATTTAGGTAGCTTTTCAAATAAGATAGTTGAGATTTTTATTTCAAATAGCATATCAGTTAATTTTACAAACAATTTTTATCATACAAGTTAGCTTCTTAGCTATAAGTCATAAGTTATAAGCTATAAGCTCGAAAACCCAATATAAGCTATAAGCTAGCTTATCATCTATCAACTAGCTTATCAACTAGTTTACCAAACATAGCTGACCTCAATTCACTTCGCTAGGTTGGGGATGTCGAATGCGACCTCGAGTCAATCAGATAAAGTGGCAATACAACGCGACCTACCACGTTGCTCTGAGTGACTTAAATAGAGGATCTTTTGGTTGTCTTAAGAATGATCGAAATTTGAGGGATCTCTTTCCATTTACGGGATAGTTAACTAAAAAATAAACATTTCATATGCAGAAATAGATCATCAGTCAACAAGTTATTATAAGTGTCAGAGTTTCTACGTGGGTGTTGAGTAAATTTTTGGGCATGTGGTAACCGAGCTACCCGACTCAGGTCGTTCTCAAAGGAAGGCTCTTCGGAGCTTTGTTCACTACCTAGTTGTCAAAGTCACACAACCGAAAAGAAGGTCCTACACATTCTACTCGCTTGAAAGAGATTGATTTAAGCTAAACTAATCTACGAAATTGAGGGCATTGAAAGCAATTAAAGCACGCAAAAAGATGAGAGAAATCAAGGGGGAAAGAGAGATTTTGGTTTGCCGGAGTCTCCATGATCAATCACACGCAAATAACCGAACACTGTGATGCTAGCTAAAACCCTAGGAAGCTAAACCCAACTCTAGCACAAGACGAGCAAGCATTCAACTCCTAATCACACTTAGTCAAGTATTCACGATCTAAAGATTCAATCTTTTCCTCCAAGCAACACAAGCACAATATCAATTTTCACAAAAAGCAAATAACGATATACGAAGTAATGGGGCTTAAGGCTAAGTACCCACTCTCACACGCACTTGGTAAGAAAACCGGAGTCAAAAGCTCGAAACTTTACTCGAAACAATATCGCCGGAAATTCACCGGAAAACTTGATTCATAAGCTCCAAACCAAAACATGAAAAGGAAAAAGAGAAAATAGAGAGGAATTCCCAACTTAAAAGTTGGGAAATGAGGGTTGTCCCTAAAATACAAAGCAAAATGTCTATTTATAGCTACACCACAAACACACACTAAAAACACACATATTTAATGAAATTCTGCAGTTCGCGGGTCTCGAAACGGAGTTCGCAGCGAGTTTGGGCATGGAGTAGTGCAGAAATGGGCTTTCGCGGGTAGCGAGCGGGAGTTCGCTGGCGAGTTGGGCTTAAGAAGCTGTGGTGCGCATCTCGCGGGTCGCCAACTGCATTTCACCTGCGAGTGCTTGGGAATTGAGCTGTTGGCGCGCGGCTTCGCGGCACGCGAGTGGAAGTCCGCCAGCGAGTGCTTGCGTAGGGCTTGCGTTTCGCAGCTCGCGAGTGAGAGCTCGCTAGCGAGTGCTGATGTTGGGGTGATGTGCGCGCGCCCGTCTCGCGGCTTGCGAAGGAGTTTTCGCTGGCGAGTGCTGCAGCCAAAGGACTTGTGTGCACGTCGTCTTTGCATGTCGCGAGCTACAATTGGCAGCGAGTGTAGATGTTGTGCGCGCGCCACTTTCGCAGGTTGCTAAGCCGAGCTCGCAGCGAGTGCGTGACTAAGGGGCTGCCTTGTGCTAGCTGTCGCGGGGCGCGAATGGCCATTGGCCGCGAGTGCTTAGCCTTGCATCTTGTCTTTGGCCCGGAACAACTCGAGTGGTTCGTAAATTGTCCAGATGGATCGATAATGGCTCGAAAATCCCATCTTCCTAAAATTTGCAAATTGAACCTAACAACACACCAAAAGAGACGCGAAGATACGACAAAATACAAAAGCACATAACGAAAGCAAAAACACATAAAATACGATAAAATAGACCGGTTGACACTCAAACGAAACTAAAAATGACTCGACACAAGCACATAAAACACAATAAAATAGCACAAAAACATAACAAACAGTGGGACACTTTTTGATGCTTTGTAAGTAAGTAGATGATCGAACCTCAGGTGGAACTTGATGCAAAAACCTGGTCAAACTATATTTGGATCACACCCAGAGTTATCTCTCACAATTGGTACATCCATTGATACAAATTTACAACTAAGACAAGCCGATCTCAAACCTTAACAAGCCGAGCGAAATGGAGTAAAACTCACGAGCAGCTCATTTCATTTAACAACTCTAACCTTGTCTAATTGAGTTTTTGTAACTATTTAAAGAGAGAAAATTCCATACTACTTAAAATGGAGAAAATTGTGCAACCATGCTTTGTAAAATTTAAGTTAGTATGGACTTGGTATAAATGGTAATCATAATATTGAATATGCTACAATCCGGTGAGGGAATAGTTTCTTCATATAAACCTCCAATAGGAAACTGCCACATCACTTTTTTAAAACTAAATGTAAGGATTCATATCAAAATTAAAAGATCTAATGGCTTTAATTGATTGACGGAACCATTCCCACACGGGATTGTAGCATTATTCCATAATATTTAGCATGATGGTCTGCAACAACCTTTTTCCCCAATGTTTTTTTTGAAGGTATGGGAATTTAAATGGGGTTATTGAAAGAGTTGAACAATTTTCTCCTCGAAACTTATTACACAATATAAATAATAAGGTTATGTTAGTAGACGAATAAACTAGTTTATAGCTTATTTGGTTAGATTATAAACTCCCTATATTCAAATAAGCTCTATTCGTAGGACGAGCTTTTTGAAAATGCTCGAATTTATTTGATAAGTTTCTTTGGGTAGCTTTTCAAATAAATTCGTTGAAATTTTTATTTCAATTAGTTTATCAACTAATTTTACCAAACCCTTTTATTATATAAGCGAGCATTTCAACTATGATTTATAAGCTCGAAAATTACTTATAAGATATAAACCACCTTATCAGCTAGTTTTACGGAACATAGTATACTAGGTAGCCCCTATTTCAACTTCCACAAGAAAACCATTGAAAACAAAATTAAAAATAAAAATAGAAATGAGAACAACTGCAATGTTGTACAGTCAGCTAGACGCAACAAGTCAACAACCTACTCCACATTTCATAATTGGACATGATTAAATTGTTTGCTCGCACAAATTTACAGCTGTAGCAGCCCAAACAAGATCCCTGGACTGATCTTGTATCTCAAAGGCCGGCCCAGCTTTCTTATCCATTTGGGCCTTTAGATCCCCAATTAACAGCCTAAAATTACTCTCGGACGATCCATCAATTGTCAATGCACCTTCCATTTTCCTACTCACCTCCTTGATTGCACTCCTCAAATCTTTTGAAGTCTCGTCACTCATCAAATAGTTGACCTTTTCTTTGACCTCCTCCCGGGTGATCGACGGCCCGTCGCAAAGATTAATCCCGATCTTCCAATCGCTCACGACTAATTTACGGTTCGTAAATTGGTCGGTGAACAAAGGAAAACACATTAGAGGAACCCTACACGATATGCTCTCCAGAACCGAATTCCATCCACAGTGCGACAAAAATCCTCCAACAGCACGATGTGAAATCACCTTAATCTGGCTACACCACTGCACGATCATACCTTTCCCTTTAACACTACTTTCGAACTCGGGTGGAAGAAAGTTGGTCTCGCCCGGGCCCACAATGTCTGGCCGGATAACCCATACGAAATTCACCCCGCTCGCCAAAAGCCCGTGGGCTATCTCCCAAATGTCCTCCTTGCTAGTGGTGTGGGCATGGCTTCCGAACGAGACGTACAAGACGGACCCATCTGGTTTCCCGTCGAGCCAGTGGGTGCAGTCGGACTCGGACCACAGGCTCGCGGCCACGGTCTGGCTCGTGAAGCCCGAGACGATGGGCCCAATTGCGTAGACGGGCTGCTTCTTGTGAAGGGCCCAAAGCGTGTTGGGCTCGAGCTCTTGGACTGTGTTGCAGATGATGATGTCGGCTTTCTTGATGTCATCGAAAGCCTTGTAGATTACGCGGTGGACTACGGTTTGCGTGTCGTCGGCTCGGAGGTAGGATGTGAGGTCAGCGGGTTCGATAGCACCAACACCAGGTATGTAATCTATTACGTCATCTCGTTTAACTGGTGAAATAACATTTTTGTTCCAGATTCCTAATGTCAATGATAAAAATTGAAGAAAAAAGATTTTTAATTGAAATTGAAGGATAAATTACAAAATTGGGAATTTACCTTTGGACCCAAAATGCCCATTTTGGCGGAGGAGATCGAGGTGGTAATACAGAGACAGGACCAGCGCCGGCTCCGTCCAGAACGAGACGCTCACCAGGTTGTGTTTCCCGGCGACGGCGGACGCCCAGACGTAGAACGTGTCGGCGACGAGGCAGCTGGCCGGCGGATCGGCGAACGCAAGCCGGGCCACGAGCTCGTCGACGTGGTCGGAGAACCCGTGGATGAGGCCCTCCACGAACTGGTCGTGGTTGAGGGACCGGTCGAAATCGATCGGGAACCCGTCGGAGACGGTGGCGTAGCGGATGTCGAGGCCCGAGGCCCGGGCGCCGGCGAAAATGTCGGATCCCGTCAACGCCGTCTGCGCGCGGGAAATGCGGCGGTCGACGGACTCGGTGTTGACGAAGGTAACGGTGAAGCCCTGGGAGGCTAATTTGACGGCGAGGTGGAGGAAGGGGTTAATGTGGCCTTGGTAAGGGTAGGGGACCATGACGGCGTGGGGCTTTTTCTCACCGCCGGCCATTTCTATTTTATTTTATTTTATTTTGTTTTTTGTTTTTTATTTCCTTCCCTTCGATTTGGGTTGTGGGATTGGGGAGGTTGAAAGGGGGAAAGGTAGCGAATTATAGTGTGTGTGTGTGTGTGTGTGTGTGTGTGTGTGTGTCTCATGATTCGAGAGGAGATGATGGGACGTTCGTCTTTTATTATAAAAGATTCTTTACTCATTATTAATTTATTAATAAAAAAATATTCCAATACTAGGATGGTGAAAAGTGCGTGCCAATTGTAGTTTCTTTAATTGAAAATTTCGAATTAATTTGGGCAGTGAATCGAGTCTGGCTCGGTTCAGCTCGAGCTCGACTCGTTACGAGGCTTTAACGAGTCGAGCTTGAATTTATTTAAAACTCGTTTTGGTTAACGAGCTCGTCTCGACTTAGGCTCGAAAAGAAATTTTTTGTATAATTTTGTTATAGTTAAGCTCGTTAAAGCTCGAGATCAGCTCGTTACTCGAGATTAAAGCTTTAGTGAGCTGAGCTCGATCTCAATTTTTGGCTCGTTAAGGGTTGGAGCTCGAGCTCGGCTCGTCTCATTTACATGCCTAGTGGTGATTGTAGTTTTTAAAATGAAAATTTAAAATTTCAGATTAATTTGGGCAATGGTAGAACTTCCATCTTCAATGCTCAAAATGTAGTTATAGTAAATTACACTTCACGTTAACAGATTTAGCAACGTCTCCATTTGTTATCCTTCAATGCAAAATGTGACCATAAATGTAGTGATGAGTTGAAAAATTAATGTATACAATGTAGAAAATAATGTGCTTCATCCTTCTCTTTCATATTTTATCAACCAACGAGAGAGCATAAGAAAATATTATTACTATCTATCTAATTATTTAATTTACTTTCTTTATGATTTATAATTTTTTTATTCTGGCCAAGTGGATGATATTGTATTTGATTATATTGTGCATTAAAGATATTTTTTTTTTAGACTTAAAGTTGTGAACTTAAAAATTATGTGGTTCACATTTTTTCTAGTTAATTGACATTTATCAAAATTTATACAGAATATTTATGCTTTCGAGATGCTCTTACAGTTGTAGTTGATGGTTCGATCCTCTGACGTGCAACTCGGCTTATTCCGATGATGCCTTATAGTAAGGAGTCGCAAGGTTTACTCGGCGGAAGCTCAACTGCATTTGTTTATGTCAAGACCGTGAAATATTTGAAAGATATAGAAAGATGGTACACCCCATTGTGGTGTCCTCATATTATTATCTCATATATATATACAACAAGGCCTAGGGTAATTACAAGGAATTACTTGCCAAGCAAGATACCTAAAACTAGAAAAATATACTATCAAAAATACAATCCTAAATATACCAAATATACCAATTGGTAACACAAAACTCCTCGACCGGCTGGAACTTGAGTAATCGCCTTCCTTCTTGCCGGTTGAACGTCGTGTACCTACAAAGAACTCTCACACCGGAGGGGTTTTCCGGTGAAGAGCCTCCGATGCTTAAGTCAGTGTATATTCAATCAGTTCTCAAGAGTAATAGAATGATCGTGTTGAAGAAGAAAGGCTCACCCCCTTTATATAGGAGTGAGATACCTGACCTAGGGCTGCCCGGATTTGGTGAGCTGTCTGCCCTAGCTGCCCGTCCGTACACACCAAACGCGTGTGTCAGAGGCGGCCGTCGCCACTATCGCCTGCACCAATCCTCTTTGGCCGCGTGTCCACCTGCACATGGGGTAGGCTGTCAGAGGTGGTTATCGCTATCCGCCACTGCTTTCTCGACACGTGTCCTCCTGCACATGGGGTAAATATTCTCCTGGGATTCTGTCAGAGGCTTCCTTCACGCGCCTATGAATAGGCCGAACAGCGTGATGTTAAGTCCCCGAAATAATAGACCTGCTTAGGTCGAATAAATTGCTCGATCGCGTATCTGGTCGAAGGATAGTGTGGTCGACAGCCCTGCTTGGTCGACTAGTTAACTGCTCGATTTCCTTGGCTTCCTCATAATATGACCTCCTCGACCGGTCAACAGACCGGTTCCGCCTTGTGGGTATAATATCCCATATCACCAATATACTAACACCCCCCCTCAAGTTGGAACGTGAGGATTTCGAATGCCCAACTTGCCAAGGAAGTGATCAAACTCGCGCTTGCCCAAGACCTTTGTAAATATATCGGCGAGTTGCGAATGAGTGGAGACATGAGATGCAGTGATGAGACCCTGGACAAGGGCATCCCGAAGAAAGTGGCAATCAACTTCAATGTGCTTGGTGCGCTCATGGAAAACAGGATTTGCCGCAATGTGTAGAGCAGCTTGACTATCACAATGAAGACGCATGGGCTGAGAATGATTAACACCAAGACTTTTAAGTAAACCTTTCAACCACTTTAATTCACACGTAAGCGTAGCCATTGCACGGTATTCTGCCTCAGCGGAAGATCGAGCGACAGTATGCTGCTTCTTGGTCCGCCAAGAGAGAGGAGAGTTACCCAGTTGGACAAACCAACCAGTAAGTGACCGGCGAGTAGTACGACAAGTTGCCCAATAGGAATCACACCAACCATAAAGTTGTAAGTCACAATCAGTCCGAAGAAGGATACCTTGGCCCGGAGTACCCTTCAAATAACGAACCACACGCAGGGCAGCGTCCCAGTGAGCCTCACGAGGCTGGTGCATGAACTGAGAAAGCATGTGCACCGCATAAGAGAGATCAGGACGAGTAACCGCCAAGTAAATCAGACGGCCCACCAAACGTCTGTATTTCTCTGGGTCAGAAAAAAAGGACCATCCACCAAAGGAAGCTGATGGTTCTGTTCCATTGGAAAATCTGCCGGTTTTCCACCCAATAGACCAGTCTCGGCCACAATGTCAAGCACATATTTCTGTTGACACAAAAATATGCCAGATGAATTTCGAGCTACCTCAATACCAAGAAAATATTTGAGAACGCCGAGATCCTTCATATGAAAGCACTGACCCAAATAATCCTTAAAAGTCGCAATAGTGGCCGGGTCACTTCCGGAAATAATCAAGTCATCAACATAAACTAGAAGCTGCAAATCCAGACCGTCCCGATGAAGAGTAAATAAAGAATAATCCGAAAGTGACTGTTGAAAACCATACTGCTTCAGAGCAGTACCAAGCTTGACGAACCAGCACCGAGGAGCTTGTTTCAAGCCATAGAGAGAACGCCTGAGTTTGCAGACATCACCAGAGCGTGGAGAGGAAAAACCGGGAGGAAGTTTCATGTAGACCTCCTCGTTTAGATCACCGTGCAAGAAGGCATTGTGAACATCCATCTGATGAACTTCCCAGCGTCGTGCTGCTGCAACGGCCAAAAACGTTCGAACAGTGACCATCTTAGCAACTGGAGCAAAGGTCTCCTGATAGTCAATCCCTTCAATTTGCCGGTTACCAAGAACTACCAATCGAGCTTTGTACCGCTCAACTGTTCCATCAGAGTTATACTTGATGCGGAAGATCCATTTTCACCCAATAGCATGTTTGCTTTCAGGAAGGGACACGACATCCCAAGTATGATTGTCTTCCAATGCTTTGATCTCGAGCTGCATGGTAGAACGCCAACGACTATCCCGAACTGCCTCTGAGTAAGATTGAGGTTCGGTAGAGGAAGTTATAGCTGCCAAGAATGTCTTATGCCCCGGCGAGAAGGAATCACAAGAAACATAATGAGCAATAGGGTACAGAGTACCAGAGGATGATGACGAAATCGAGGAGTCGGCAGGGGGAATCGAGGGACAAATAGTATGAGAAACGTAATCAGTGAGCCGAGAAGAGCAATGCTTGACCCGATGACCTCGACCAAGTAACTCAGCCTGGGGGGTTTCAGTGGTACTCCCCCTGCCCTCATCACTAGCAGAATTTCCAGAATTAGACGGGGCAAGTCCACTTGACACAGCCGAACCCCCCTATCCTCCTCACTAGCAGAATTCCCAGAATTAGACGGGGCAGGTCTTCTTGACACAACCGGGGTCGCATCATCATCGTCCGTCACAACAGGCCAAGTGTCAATATGAACCGGAGATGTCGAAGGAGAAGATGACTCCATATAAGGAAACTCAGATTCACAAAACTCCACGTCACGAGAAACGAAGAAAGACTTCACCTCCAAGTCAAAAACACACCATCCTTTCTGACCAGTCGGGTAACCAACGAAAATACATTTTCGACTCCGACTCGCAAACTTGTCTTCATGACGATTTTGATTATGAATGTAGCACAAACATCCAAAGACACGAATATGAGCATAGGGCGGAGGCCGATTATATAAGATTTCATAAGGAGTCTTACCAGACAGAACATGAGTTGGAGTACGATTTATCAAATAGCCTGCAGTAAGCACACAGTGACCCTAGAATTCAAGAGGAAGCTGAGCTTGAAAACGCAGGGCCCAAGCAACATTAAGGATATGTTGATGCTTACGTTCAACTTGCCCATTTTGCTGAGGGGATCCGACGCATGAGGTCTCGTGTATAATACCTTTGGTACGAAAATAATCCCGAAGACAAGTGAATTCAGTACCATTGTCACTACGGAATACCTTAACTAAGGCACCGAATTGTCTTTTCACCAAAGCAAAGAAAGCGAACAAAGTATTAGAAACTGCAGTTTTATCATTCAATAAATAAATCCATGTGGCACGAGAAAAATCATCGACGATAGTCAAAAAATACCGTGCTCCACTAAAGGTGGGAACACGATATGGACCCCACAAGTCACAATGTATCAAATCAAAACAAGCACTGTTAATACTACGAATAACAGGAAAGCTAGCCCGAGAGTGCTTAGCTCGAAAACATATATCACAGGCCTTATTGGAAAATGAAGCACTAAAGTTAACAAAAGGAAACTGAACTAAAACCGAGGACGAAGGATGACCCATTCGTCGATGCCACAAATCCGGGGACATTGTCTTCACTCGAGTAGCCGCCGCAGTGACTGCCCCTCGAAAGAAGTAAAGTCCCCCCAACTGCTCACGGGTCCTGAATCACGCAAAATTTATGAGAAAAAATAGCAACACACCCAGAATGCTCCAATAGCTGAGATAGAGAAATCAGGCTACACCGAAGGCTAGGAACATAAAGCACATCATAAAGAGTAATAAAAGAACCAAGAGTGACAGTCCCGGCCTGGCGAGCAGTAGTAAGTGTGCCATTAGGAAACTGAACCGAGCGTGGCGGAATATCATGAATATCAGTGAAAGAATCCCGATAACCCGTCATGTGATGTGTAGCACCACAATCATACATCCAATCAATAAAACTACTCTTACCAGAAAGCGGAGTATTAGTGCGAGCAGAATTGACAAGGTCGAGGAGGGACTCCCATTGAGCATTGGACAATCCAGAAATTGCAGCCCGGTCGGTTTCGTTCAACACAGAACCACTAGAAAAATTTGAAGCCAATATCAGCCGCCGCATTTGCCTTCGCGTGGGAGCTACGGCCGTTCCGTCCACGACCGTCTCGGCCACCACGGCCACCTAGACCACCACGAGACGAACCCCACCACTCGGGATAGCCATGTGTCTCAAAACAATTTGCCGCAATGTGACCCTTTTTCCCGCAACCAAAGCATGTGAGATTCGCCACCGATCGAACCCCAGCTGTCCCGGCTTGCTCGGTCGAGGTGACTACAGCTGCACCAGCCATCTGCGATCCGCCCGCCGCCCATGAAGAACCAGTCAGGTGGCCTGCTGCTTGCGGAAATGGTCCCTGTATGCCGGCAGGTCCACGCTGTGGTGTTGCCCAGAATGCCGAGGCCGGCGGTGTTCGCAGCGGCCGGAGAGGAGAAAACCGCCGCACTGTTTGACGGAGCCGCGCCCAACAGGCCCGACCCATTGATGGAGAAACCGGTTGCGATTACTTGGGGCTGTTCAGTGCTCGCCGTGTGCATCCGCTCCTCGCGAACCAACATGGAAAAAACTCGATTGAGACTGGGGATGGGATTGAGTGCTAAAATATGAGAACGAGTAGTACCATACAAGTGTCCATCAAGACCCATAAAAAACTGATGAACCTTTTCTTCATCCCGTTTTTTATTCCACAAGG
>CACSLK010027829.1:102504-130008 GCA_902706635.1 Striga hermonthica | reverse complement strand
TTTTTTTTTTTGAAAACTATAAGGTTTATGTTAATATACACATATATTTACAGAGTATTGCTCTCCTACCTAACATATGCCCACCGCTTATGTGGCATACAAATATTAGTGATGTTAATATGTTTAATAAAATACATAATCAATGTGTACATGCCACATAAACGGTTGACATATTAACATGTGCCCACCGTGGATATGGGAGTATTACTCTATATTTACATACTAGAAGACAAACAGATACAACTGAATCAATCACCTACTACGTTCAATCTAAAGGGAGGTATACTCGAAGGTAGCTTAAAAGTCGAGAATACAAACACAACACACACACACACAAACTACAATACTCCCACAAGTGGAGACTACAAACACTACTAATGGAGAATAAGAAATCAGAAAATTAAATAAAAACAAACACACGCAACAAACAAAATAATAAATAAAACACAATAAAACCTTTCTTCCTCAAGCTAACTCTTAGAGGGCAATTAACTAAAGATTTAAATTGTTTTGACTGATCGAACATTTTTTCTTTGACTCAAAATTCAACGCAAATTTAATTCAACCAAATTCTCATTTATATTATCAATTTAATTAAATAGCATCAGTCAATCATTCTCACATATCACATTAACTTTAATTAACAATTCAAATGCTCACATATTTTTAAATACCTATTATTTTTATTAACATTTCTCCTACTTTATATCACATCCACTTGAATCATTACATTTTAAAAATTATTTAAATACAAACTGAAAATCTTATTCAACAATTCATTCAATCAATTTTATTCAAAATTAACTCATTTTAAACAATAAATTTAATCAAAACCGATTTTATTTATAACCAATTCGGTTAAAGTGGTCCGGGTCGAGGTGTAGTCAGCTGTCATCCTCTCATGGGAACGTTTTCTTCTTTGGACTGATGCAAATTATTAGATTATTTACCTATATTGTGTATTGACTAATATATCACTAATTAGTTGACTTTGTTTTTGGCAAATCTCATTTTGTTCGTTTAATTTGTTTCGTTTGTCTCACATCAAGAACTGATTATTAGTTAGCTTTATTATATACATCTCTAATCTCTTATTTTAAATGGATTTTCTATGATATGATTGGCTTATATACTGTTGTTTTGTGCTTCACATGCTAAAGAAAGGTGGTTGAAATCCCTTGACAAATTAATGCATGCAGCTGAGTCTGCAGGTCCCTCTTGTTAATTAATGTTAATATAATAAATACAGATTCGAATTTTTAATAGCAGTCTATGGATTTGGCATCTCAAAATTCGCATCAAATTGGATTTCACTACTGATATAACATCCATAATAGCTTAATTGGTTCACCAACCAGATAGGTGAACTTGGTCATAGGCGGTTTGGGTGAGGTCAGTCCTATTTAGTGCTCGCATTTCATAAGGCTCTTGCGAGGGCAGCCCAAGGTTCGTGCTAGCAGCTCAGGTAGCACGGAGGTCGGTAGTCCAAAAGAGCTCGGGTATTAGAGAGTCAAGTAGCTTGGAGGTCGAGTGACCTCGAAACTGAAGCACAGAAGAGGCCTCGTGATATGTAGGCCGGTAGGAATGGGGTCGTCGTGACAAACTCGACAGACTTTATGCATGTAGGTGCAAAAGGACAAGTTGGTGACCTCGGGTCCTGCTAAGAACAATGGAAAGCATAAAGAAATGAAAATGATAATTTCTCATTGATTACGAAAGCACTGTACAAAGAGTATTTATACAAAGTGAGCTGAGGGATATAAAACCCTAACTAATTACCTTTCTGATTATTAAGCCAACTAATGACTTTAACTAATAAACCGCTAGTTAACTGCAAGCTAATGAGTAACATAATATACTATGCTAATACACCCCCGAGAAACGAAGCGCGATTGTTTTTGGCCCGAAGAGGCAACCGAGAACAGAGAAGATGAAAACGGCCAGGGGAGAGAGGCTTGGTCAACACATCAGCAAGCTGAAATTCAGAAGGAACGTGACGGACTTCCACAACTTTAGAAGCAACCTTCTCTCGAACAAAATGCACATTAATTTCAATGTGCTTAGAGCGAGCATGTTAAACCAGATTTGATGCCAAGGCAGCCGCACTTGCATTGTCACACCACAAAACAGAGGGAGACTCAAAAAACAAGCCAAGCTCATGGAATAAAGACTGCATCCATACTAAGTCAGTTGTAGCAGTAGCAAGAGAGTGATATTCAGATTCAGCACTACTGCGAGCAACTACTTGCTGTTTCTTAGAGCTCCAGCTAATAAGATTGGAACCAATAAAAATAAAATGGCCACTTGTGGACCGTCGATCATCTATAGAACTGGCCCAATCCGCATCAGCGTATGCCTCAAGAACAAACCGTGAGACAGGCTGAAAATTTAGACCAACAGACAATGTGCCTTGGATGTACCTAAGTAGATGTTTGCATGCCATCCAATGGAGATGAGTTGGAGCATGAAGAAATTGACTCAACTTGTTGACAGCAAAAAAGATATCAAGCCTTGTCATTGTTGAATATTGCAAAGCACCAATAACACTTCTATAAAGAGAAGGATCTGAAAAAGGTTTGTTGTCCCTGAGATGAAGTTTTTGAGCAGGAGAGATTGGAGTAGAAACTGCTTTTGAAAACAACATATTGGTTTTTGCAAGTAAATCAAGAGCATATTTGGCTTGATTAAGAAGAAAGCCAGTAGAAGTCCTCAGGGCCTCAAAACCAAGAAAATGATTCACCTCACCATAAGTTTCTAAGGCAAATGTTTTGCTAAGAGAAGCAACAAGAGACTGAACCATAGACTGAGAATCACGATCGCCAGTGATAAGAATATCATCAACATAAATCAAAACCATAAGCAGGTTGCCATCCTGCCTTCGAAAGAATAAAGAAGTATCATACACAGACTCTTTAAAATGAAGGGACAGTAAGTGGTCCCTGATATTAGAAAACCGGGCCCTTAGTGCCTGTTTGAGGCCATAAAGTGACTTCTTCAATTGACAAACATCAGTAGGATGTTTGGAATCCACAAAGCCCTCAGGCTGAGCCATAAAGACAGTCTCTTGAAGCTCTCCATTTAAAAATGCATTATTAATATCAATTTGCTGGATTGACCACTTGTGTGTAGCAGCAAGAGTAAAAACCAATGTAATGGTGGAGGCCTTGACCACAGGACTAAAGGTCTCAAGAAAATCAACACCTGCAGTTTTTTGGAACCCCCTAGCAACCAGCCTAGCCTCAAACTTGTCCACTGAACCATCAAGCTTGTACTTAGTTCTGAAAACCCATTTGTTACTAATAACCTTCATATCAGGAGATGGTTCAGCCAAAACCCAGGTACCATTTTTAATCAAGGCCTGAAACTCATGTATCATGGCAGCTAACCAATGAGGTTTAGACAAGGCCTCAGAAACAGTGAGTGATTCTAAAAGAGGTAAAGAAGTAAGAGCAGAAGAGAAGGTCTTGGGTTTAAAGATACCAGCCTTTGATCTAGTGACCATAGGATGAGAAGGCTGAGAAGAATTAGAATGAGGTTCAATGTGAAGTTGAACATGAAGAGGAATACCAGAGGTAGAAGAAGGTGAAGATAAATGTGAAGAAGAGGAGAAAGAAGGAGACTGAGGAAGAGAAGCCATAGGAGTAGGAGAAGTTGAATGAATTAGAGAAGCAACCAAAGAAGGAGAAGTAGATAAAATAGGCTGAGAAACAGGCAAAGAAGACAAGATAAGAGGGAAAGATGGAGTAAGAGCAAGATATTTCTTTGTGGAGATGGGTAGAGAACCAACTAAAGAGGCATAAGGAAACTCATATTCATTAAAAGACACTGAAATGGCAATATAAAGCTTACCATCATAACTAAGACACTTATACCCTTTATGTTGATCACTATAACCAAGAAAAACACACTTGGATCTCCTATATTGAAACTTATTAGAGTTAAAGGGCCGCAGGTAAAAAAAACAAGAGCAGCCAAAGGGTTTTAAAAAAGAAAAATCAGGAGTGGAATGAAAAAGTTTCTGAAAAGGAGAGGAATTGTGTAGAACAGGTGTGGGATGTCGGTTAAGTGTAAACACAGCAGTGTGAAAAGCATCCCACCAAAATTTAAGAGGTAAGTGTGCTTGAGCTAACAAGGATAAGCCCATTTCAACAATGTGGAGATGTTTTCTCTCAGATTTACCATTTTGTTGATTAACATGGGGGCAGGGATGTCTAAAGGCAATACCAAGGTCTTTAAGAAAAGGAACAAAAGATCAATATTCACCTCCCCAGTCAGTTTGAAGACATTTAATAGATGTGTGAAACTGATTGTGCACAAATGTGACAAAATGTTTAAAAACAGTGTGAGCTTCAGATTTTGCTTTTAAGGGGAAAATCCAGGTAAACCGAGTGTAATCATCTATAAGATGCATGTAATATTTGTAACCATTAACAGACACAACATGAGAGGGGCCTCATATGTCAGATGAACAAGTTCAAATGGTTTGGAAGTTTTAGTAGGTTGAGAAGCAAAGTGCTTTTGATGTAATTTGCCAAGTTTACAAGCATCACAAAAGGGAATAGTAGATGGAGCAGATAAGTTCAAACCATTAAGTACATGTCTTAGAACATTATCACATGGATGGCCAAGTTTTCTATGCCAAGCATTAAAAGCATTAACAGTCATTACATTTGCCATAGGAGAAGAAGAAATGTGTAAAAAACAAGATGGAGAAACAACAGAATGAAAAACTGAAGAGGAAAAGCCAGTGAACTTGGATAGATCAAGCTGATATAGACCATCCTTAATCTGACCTTCCAAGAGTATTTGCTGAGTTTTCTTGTCCTTCACAAGACAGAAATCAGGGTGAAACTCAATGAGAACATGATTATCTTTGGTAAGTTGAGAAATACTGAGAAGATTTTTTGTAATATTGGGAACTAATAAGATGTTGTTCAGTAATATACAAAAAGCCTGAGAGGTGGGAAGAGATGAGGAACCAATATGAGAGATGGGAATGGTAGAACCATTACCTACTGTGACCTTGTCAAAACCTTGATAGGGAGAAGCCTGAAGAGAAGATTCTCAAGGTTAGCAGTTAAATGATTTGTAGCTCCACTGTCAAAATGCCAGTTAGGATCAGAATTGAAAGAGGCTGAGTCTGAAGGAGCTGAGGAGCCACCACTTAGGTAAGCATGTGGAGAGGGAGGAACATTCTCTTGGCCTTTAAAACTAATATCAAATCTCCTGTAACACTTTAAGGCCACATGATTAGCTTTACCACACAGTTGACAAACAATTTTGTCATTGTTCCTGTAAGAACAACCAGAAAATGAGCCACGGCCACGAGATCGGCCACGACCACGACCTCTAAAATTGCCACCACGAAACTGAACAAAATGAGCTGCTGGATGAACATCAGTGACCTGTGAAGGTGCGGAAGCAGGAAAAGCAGTAGGAGTGACAGGAACTTGACTAGCAAGCCTCATTTCATGTGTTTGCAATGAAAAATGAACTTCATGCAGAGAAATCGAGTCCAATCGAGATGTAAGATTAACAATAATCGACTCATAATCAGCACCTAAACCTCCAAGGATGTACATTACTAACTCATCATCAGAGATACAATGACCAACAGACTGCAGCTCATCAGCAATAGATCTCATCTTCAAAATATAGTCATCAATAGAGAGATCGCATTTTTTAAGGGTTTGCAGTTGGAATTTCAGATGCAGCACACGAGCCTTAGACTGAGTATGAAACAACTGAGAGAGGACTGACCAAACCTCAGCAGAACTGGAGCAGCGCGTGAGATGACCTAGCATAGGCTCAGAGATCGATGCAAGCATCCAACTAAGAATGAGCTGATCACTGCGCATCCACTGTGTATAGGCCGAATTCACCTCCGACGTGCTGTGGTCGGAAGATATCGGCGACAGAAACTTCGCCAGTGCTGTAGAATCAAGAAGTACTCCTCAAAGCCATGAGCGCGAACAGTAGACAAAATCTGAGCCTTCCAATAAGAAAAATTGGATCGATCTAATCGAAAAGGAAGGGGATTGAGATGTGGCAAAGAAATTGAAAAAAAAAGAACAAAAATCAACGGAAGTGGAGTTTTCCGGCGACTGATACCATGCTAAGAACAATGGAAAGCATAAAGAAATGAAAGTGATAATTTCTCATTGATTACGAAAGCATTGTACAGAGAGTATTTATACAAAGTGAGCTGAGGGATATAAAACCTTAACTAATTACCTTTCTGATTATTAAGCCAACTAATGACTTTAACTAATAAACCACTAGCTAACTGCCAGCTAATGAGTAACAGAATATACTATGCTAATAGGGCCCAAGAGCCCTGCATTAGAAGGGAAAGGAATCCCTTATTGATAGAAAGTGTATATCTGTAAGGACTCAAGATATTGAAGATCTTGCTAGTTAGGAAAGTGGATACGAAATGATCTTTTTTTTTCCTAAATATAAGTCTCTTAATCGCCAAGTTGTCCTTGGTATAAAAAGGTATCCAGGTTCATTATTTGACAACACACACACACACACACACACACACACACACATATCTACATACACATTCTTATTCTTATCATGGACACACACTAACCTGAGCATCGGAGGCTTTTCCATTGGGATCTCTTCCGGCGTATTGTAGGTCATCGGAGCTCCGGCTAGAGTGGAGGTTTGTGGTTTGCAGTTCAACCTGTTCAAGGCGATTTTCGAATCAAATTGACGTCATCTGTAACAATAACTCAAACTTTTTACCTGCTAAAAGAGGCTGATCATTTTTTTTAGAAGAATCCATCAAGTTCATCTCTAGTTAAAAATTAATAACAAAACTATATACCTTATAGTATCATTAAGAAAATCTTAGATTTCACGACTGACGATTCATATCCTAGATCTGGAGTGAACCGGTCGAAATGAGCTCTGATTTGCCAGAATCGCCTCTAGATCGCCGCGAATACCTGTAAGAACCCAATGCCGGAGGGATTGCCTGTGAAAGGCCTCCGATGCTCAAGTCAGTAAACAGAAAATATGAAGATGGAAGCTCTGTAATCTAGAGTTGTAATGTATGTAGGTGTGTGTAGAATGTGGGAGATACGGTTGGGTTTATACCTCAATCTCTTTTTATAGCGGAAATACCTACCCAGAAATACCTGCCCTGATTTCCCGGACTGCCCTCGGTCAGACTGCCCATACTGCCCGAGATTTAATCTTATTTGTATCTTAATCACATCTGAGTCATCATCAGATTCCTTCTTATTCATTTATTGCCTCTAGATCATGCTCTTGTAGTCACAGAGACCTCTAGCAGCGGAGACCTCTAGTCAAAGAGAATTCTAGCTTATCTTTTGTCAAGTCGAGGCGAGATGACCTCTAGCAGATCGAGATGAGATGACCTCTAGCAGGTCAAGATGACATGACCTCTAGCAGGTCGAGCTGACTTCTGCCAGGTCGAGGTGACCTCTAGCAGGTCCTCCTCATAGTCATAGAGACCTCTACTTAGTCTCCTCAGCTTGACCTCCTCATATTTGAATCCGGTTCACAAGTAGGGCTATATCAACGACTAAATCGTGAGCGACCCATAATCCAAATCCTTTTAGATCTTATAAACCTAGAAAATCAATTAGTTAGGCACAATTGAAGAAATTATATTGTAAGGTTTGATTTTTGGCTCTTGTGTCATAATAGGATTTAAATTTTTAGGTTATTCAATTAAGGATTTCAATTTTAAGTTATTCTCAATATAAGGTCTACATTTATATTCTACTTTTCAATCTAAGACTCCAAATATTTCTATTTTGATATAATTATGTAAAACACAATACTCTTTTTTTTTAACTTATAATAAAAAATATTGATATGACAATAATATACAAGGTAATTATCTAAATATTGATTATGAAAAATTATCTTTTGTAAAATTACCTAATATGATAATTATTTCATAATTTATATTTATGCAAAAAGCTTAATGAATTTTATTTTAAAAGTTACAAAAATAAATCTTAACTTAATTTTAATGTAAATATTTGATAACATTAAAAAATAAACTATTTTGAAAAATCATTTTATATTTTAATAAAATTATAAAAAATTATTTCTGAATAAAATATATATATAAAAAAGTTAAGAATATATAAACAAATACACAAATCGCCCAAATCACGAAACCCTTCTCCCCCAAATCTTCTTTCGCCCTTCACGCCTCTGATCTGATTCATTGTCTTCCCCGGCGACTAGCCGGCCTATTGCCGGCGGAAGACCCTTAGCATCGCTCCCTCGGCCCAATTTGTGCGTTTCCTCTCGGTTCTCGCCCATCGGAGATGTGTTTTTGTTCGTCGGCCGGGGCTGTTCTACTGGAGGTCGCCATTCAAGTTCCTCTTGTCGCAGGTGGATGCCCGGTTGTCCTTTGTCGATTCCGTCCATGTACAACTTACGTTGACTGGTTCCATGGCTCTACTTCTGATGTGGGTACGTTTCTCGTTCCCGACGGCGAGTTTCCAGCTTTTTACTGTCGGCCCTGTCTTGGAATGGTGGTCGATGGCGGGTTCGACGACTTCTTCTCTGATTTGGGACCGATTGCTGCAGGAGGGGCGTGTTTGGGTGTTGGGTGTGGCCCTGGCGACTCGGCTCGTCTGAGCTACGGCGGTCAGGAGATGAGGGGTTTCGATTCTTGCCCTCGGGTCCCCTTTTCGCTGGTGTTGCGGTTCTGGGATGCCGGTGCGCTCGATCCTAGGCTAGTGGTGTTGGCCGGGTTTGAGGTTGCTGGCGTGTGGAGGACGGGTTGTTTCTCCTCGAGCTTCGGGTCGGCTTCATCGTTGGAGTGGTTCGATGTTTGGGACTTGTTCCTTGCTAGGCATTTGGCAGTGGCAGGAGTGGCGTTCCGGATTTTGGGTCAAGCTGTAGGATGTTACTCTTTTTCGCTGGTGCTTTGGGTCGGTTTTAGCATTTCGTTGGGGAAGGGCCTTATTCGTTAGTAATATAGGTTATCTTGTTCATGTTTTGTGTTTATTTCTGTATTTGTGTTTAAGGTTTGGGCCATTGGCCTCGGTTTACCCGAATGTGACCTTATTATACTGTTGGGATCCCACACTCGGGCATTACCCTGTTGGGGTCTTTATGTTGTGTTGTTTGTGTTTTTTTTTGTGTTGTTATTACCCCATTTGGGTCGTGGTCGAGTAATTGGTCTGTTTAGTTTGAGTTTTATTCTAGCGTTGCTAGCGGGATTCTAGGCGGTCTTCTGACCTGTCCTCCCATTTTATTCTCCCGTTGGGAGCTTTGTATTTTTATTCGCACATTTGTGCGCTTTTGATTTATAATAGTACCCCTGTCGTTTCGAAAAAAAAAAATATATATATATAAAATTAATACCTGTAATAATAGTATTAAATACATTTGTAAGACTAGCTTCGAACGAAACTTAATTCAAATATTATACTTATGCATAATTAATTTAGCTTAAATGAATTATTTTTCTTATTAAAGTAATTTTACTAAAGATATTTATAATTATTTAAAATATAAATTTCAAAACAATAGTATTTTGATTTATCTATTTTATAAAAATATAAAGTTAGTTGGTGTCTTAAATTGGGACTATAATGTAAAAGTATGGTTGGTATCGATTCGGTCCGAACCGACACCGAACTTATTATTTAGGTAACTTCAAATATGAACCCGTCACCGACCTGATTCGGTTCGGTAACAACTTTTTACTGAAAAAACCAAAATTTACCAATAACAAGTGAGAGGGCCGATTTTTTTTTTTTTTTTTTTTTATTATCATTAATGGGTGAGATGAACATGCATGAAATTAATACTCATCAATTTTTGATTATTGTACTTATGCAGTGACGAATAGAAATATACAAACTATAAATTAATCCATAGATGCGCAAAATGGTCGAGCACGACTTTTGCGAGGGAAATTTGTCCGCGAATAGGGCATCCAATTATCCAATATCCAGAATGAATGTCTGCAACTATTTAATTTTTTTTTTTAAATATTGCTTTTGATGGTTTAAGTCCTCAATACTGCTTAGTAATTATATCCAAAAGTTACTTGCTGTGTTATGCATTCACAAGCTATATAACATAAGTTATTACTTATTAGTTATTAGTATTAAGTTATTGACTATTAGCATTAAGTATTATTTTTTTTTTTTTAAATTCCTTATCGGTTCGGATCGGTAATACCGAACCTCTATAGTTTCGGAATCGATACTGGACTGATAACAAAACGGTAACCGATAATCGGTTACCGTTTTAAGTGAGTCGGTACGGTTCGGTTTTTCTTTTTTCTTTTTTTTTTTCAGTTCGGTTCAGTTTGGTTTAGATTCCGATTTTCGATCCAAAAATGTCAGCCCTGTGTAAAAGTAAGTCTTTAATGAGTATAGTTTAAAATTGAAACCCTCGCGCAAAAAAAATTTAAAATTTGTTTGGCACCATTCCTCCAAACATACAGGGAATAGGTAATAAACACTCTTTCCCTCTCCCCAAGCCACCGTCCGCGGTGGCCAAGGTGTAGGTTGGAGAGTTGAGGAAGCCGATGGTACTCGCCGTTTCTGTTTTCAGTATCGTATGACTTTAACATTTTTCTATATTTTTCAAGTTTCTCTAGGCCATTAGTGATGTCGATGTTGAGGCAGACAATCAGGTAAATTCATTGATCATATCACAATTCAGGCTCGCAGCATTTACAAGGAAGGCACCAATTTCTCTGATACCTTCGCGTCGTTTTTGCTCTACCACTGAGTAATATTTATGTGTTTGTGTGTGTGTGTGTGTGTGTGTGTTTTCCTTTAATTTTGATTTGGGATTTTTGTTGGTACTAAATTTTATCTATGAACTGAAATGGGCTGCACTCTGCATTTCTTAGAGGAGAAGGCATCGTGGAAAAAGTGTGGAGTTTGAGAAGTGTGACCGAGCATCTCATAGCACTTGGCATCATCTATGGTTTAGCTGAATGGTAAGTATCTGCGTGCTATGCCTCAATAGTTTTCTGTGTATGGCTATCTGCACAAGTTGGACTTGGAGCTCACTCTAAAATGTTTGTGATATGACAGGGTTGATTATGGTGGCAAGTAAGTTCTCTCATTCCTTAGTTCTTCTTGTCCCCTTTGTTGCATACAGTTTGCAGTCGAACATACACAAATTTCAACTATTTCGGCATCTGTAGAAAAATAGTTAATATGCCTCGATAATCTACTTTCAATTTCGACTCCGGGCGTACTCCCACTTGAAATTACTGAATAGTTAATATGACTCAGTAATACTTCATGAACTTGTATTGCTAGCATAATGCCATCCCATCATTATGAGATCAGCTTGACCTTTTGCCTCAAAAATTTTAAAAGTAATGCTTAATCAGTTTCATTATCGACCCCTTTCGATGTTTGAGATGTTCCTTTTATTGCTCTGTTGCATTGCAGGAGTTTGCACATAGAAAGGAGGAGACTGCGTGCTGAAGTAAACAAAGAATGGTTTGGCCTAAGATTCTTTAGTTTTCTGTTGCCAATGTTTTATCCAAGTGCTTTGAGTTGATTATCGAATCGACATGATTTACGTATTGTCCTTTTTTTTCGGTTAAGTTTTTCTATACTCTCTTATGGTTTATATTGGATTTAATCATGGAGTAAGGAATAATGTTTGGACTCCTAGTAATCCTGTGTTGCAGCTTGTATACTGCTTCCAAGGGATGCTAAATTGATTGCCAGACATGAAAGAGAAATAAAAATGTGTTAGGGCATTGTTAATAGGTTCATTATGAAATTCATAAGCATGTGTTGGGCTCTCGAGTTATTTCGTCGTTGTGGCTTTGCCTGAAATGTTACTGAATTTCAGTTTTAAAAGAAAATGCTATCGATTTTGGGTTGCATCACCTAATCCTTTATTCCAAGTTACAACCGAGGAAAGATGTTGGTTTAAAATTAGTGGAAATTCAGTTATCCATTGTACAAAAATGAGTTGTTAGTGATTGAAATCTATTCTGTGCACAGAATGCACGATACCTTCTTTCGCTTTCCTCGACTCGTTTTTATTTAATTTTATCGTTCTATTTGGTAAGAAAGCAAACTTGGTGCCGTAATGACTCATTTTGGTCTATGATTATTGACAGGATGATGCACAGGCCTTGTCGCCTTGAGAAGCAGATGTGCGATTTAAGGTTTGTATGGTTCGAAGAGTCTGATTCTTTTTTTTTTTTCTTGAGTTTTAGTCTTTTCATTTTTCTATTTGTAGGTGTTTTGAATACATACTCGACTTTTAGATCTTACATCTGGAAAAACTATCTCATTTAGGATTCATGTGTTTATATCTTCTTAGTTCAATTTTTGGCTCTAAAGAATTACGTCGATGTTGAACGTGCTAGTTATACTTATGGGTAAAAAGATCGGTTTTGGTTGAAAGGCTGACATACTTTCCGCTTTCAATACTCGAGTTTCAGTTTAACCAATTTTAGTATGTTTATCTTATCCGGGCTTTGACACGAGCTGTGTTATGTGCATTCGACTCTAGGGATAATTTTTACATGTTTTTAACTCTTAATATTACTTTTTTCCTTGCATTCAAACCTGATGTTTGGTCTTGAAGTTGTCGATTAGTTAGCGGAAAGTTAAACGGGAGTGTATTCAATTAGGACTCGCACTTTTTAAGACTTTTGAAATTTATGAGTATTCAATTGAAACATTTTGAGACTCTCAAAAAGTTTACATGTATTCATGAATTCAACTCAGATGCAATCTTTTCAAAGGTAGTTAAACATTCTTTTCACATAATATCACAAGTAAAATTGAAACCTAATTGTGTTTGTGACATTATAGAAAGAAAAATGCAATAATATTAATTAGTTTTTTTATTTTTATTTTTATTTTTCTTATTTCCATCAACAAATTCAATAACTCTCCCGTAACCAAGTAAAAATAAAAGGAAATGTTATGGTCCCGCTACGGTATCATCCCGTCAAGTGTTTTACTCGTTGGATCATGTATCTTATATTAACTACATGTGTATTTTATGGTTAAAACACCGGACAAAATGATACCGTAAAAATCTCTGTACCAGATAGTCGCCTTAATAGAAATTCAGCCGCCCTTGTGGAATTTAAAGTGGCTGCCGAGGACAGTAAAATTTAGGAGAATGCTAAATTTGGAGATGTTTTCAAGTCCTGCACGCAACGTAACATGTAATGTCCAATCATCAAGCTCCACTAATAGCTGGTACAAATCAATAATTAAATATATATATATGTATGAACATTATAACATAACACATGTTTCATACAAAAGAAACATTCATATCAATATATTTCAAAATGGCTGAAAAACAGAGCAAGCCCTGTCATGCCATTGTCATCCCTCTACCATACCAAGGCATTATTAACCCATTTGTTAACTTTGCTCTAAAGATTGCCTCAAAGGGCTTCAAAGTCACTTTTGTACAACTTGAGTTTATCCACCACAGGCTATCAAAGGCCCACCACGACGGGACAGCCCGTGTCGATTTCTTCTCGGAGGCTCGGGAATCGGGCCTCGACATACGTTGCGTGACGATAAGCGATGGGTTTCCTCTCGATTTCGACCGGGATCTCGACTTCAACATGTACTGGGACTTCTTGGTTCGTGATTTCCCGGCTCGTGTCGATGAATGTGTTGGGAATGTTATTAAGAACGACTCGAACTCGGCATATTTCTTGGTTTCCGAGCCCCTTTCTGCTTGGCTCGTGACCGTTGCCGAGAAATATAAGCTTGTGAACGTTCTTTTCTCGACCATGGCGGCTTCTGTTTTTTGCTTGACTTACCATTTGGATCTTTTAAAAGAAAATGGTCATCTCCACAGCAAAGGTATTTTAAATATAAGATATTCTTGTGTGATGCAATATAACCATTAAGCAGGTCAACGCGTCATACGTTATTAAAAAAATTATATTTATGCTATGAAATGTCATATTTCTGTAGATGTTATTTTAAGAGTATGATATTTCAGTTTGAAAATTTGCATACTCGTCGAAAAACTGCAGTCTTACTGTTTAAATATTGCTTACACCGACTTTTGAGAGTGTTATTAAGCGTTAACATGTTGGCGGAATCATGTTACTATGGGTGTCGATTATACGAATTTATTTGAATCTATTGGCCGAATCGTGCCACTATGATTGTCGAATCGATTATACTAATTTTCAAAGATTCGAAGTCTGTTTACTTAATTATAAGCTGAATAATATTATGGAAGTTAAATTATTTTCTTGGCTATATGATCAGAGAACAAAGATGTGGAGATCGATTATATTCCGGGCATAAAACCAATAAACACAAGGGACCTCATGCCGTATTTAGACGAGGACCACATACTTTTCGAATCTATTTATACGGCATTCAAGGACGCCAAGAAGGCCGACTTTATCCTTCACAACACGGTTCAAGAACTCGAACCCGAAACATTATCATCACTGAACATTTTATACCAACCAAACTACGCAATCGGCCCAACATTTTTTTTCAAAAGCACCATCCACACCAGCTTCTGGCCCAAGTCAGACTGCGCCAGCTGGCTCGCCTCCAAGCCAACCGACTCGGTATTGTACATCTCGTTCGGGAGCCTTGTTCAGATAAGTAAGCACGTGATTGAGGAAATAGCCCACGGGCTTCTCTTGAGTGGGGTGAACTTTTTATGGGTCGTTCGAGAAGGTGTTCTCGGTTCGAGTGATGATGCCACAAGTGTACTGCCCGTTGGATTTGAAAGTGAGATCAAACAAGGCAAAGGGTTGATAGTTCCATGGTGTGATCAAATTAGTGTTCTTTCGAGCCGAGCTGTCGGAGGATTTTTAACGCACTGCGGGTGGAATTCGACTGTTGAGAGCATGTGGTGTGGGGTCCCCATGATATGCTACCCAGTAGCGTACGATCAACCCACCAATCGGAAATTAGTGGTCAACGATTGGAAAATCGGGGTCGATTTGTGTGATCAAGGGATGATAGTTGATAGAAACGAAATCGATGAAAGGATTAAGAGCTTTATGAGTGGGGAAATGGGGAAGGAGTTGAGGCAAGAGGCGAAGAAGGTGAAAGAGAAATTTCGTAATGCGTTGAGCAACGGTGGTTCGTCCGAGGAGAATTTCGATCGGTTTATTAGCGATTTGAAGGAGAAACTAGCATGTTAATGTGTACGGACGAAATTTGGTTGTCTTGTGCAATCAAATTGGTTATTTGTATGTTTTTAACTACTGTGTGCTCACTGCTCAGTGTGTTTCAAATTTTAGTCGATCGTTATAGAGTTACCAGTTATCTGCTCGCTCTGATCTAGAGTTTCATTGATTAAATAAAGGGATCATGTGATATTTTTTTTTTTTTTTCGGAAACATAGAGGAACTATTATAAATCAAAATCGCACAAATGTGCGAACAAAGATACAAAACTCTCAACGGGAGAATAGAAGGACAAGTCAGAAGACCGTCTAGAATCCCGCTAGCAATGCTAGAATAAAACTCACTACAAGACTAACCAACCAACAAACACAACAAAAAACAACTAAAAAGACCTCAAAAAGGTAATACTCGAGTGTCGGGATCATGTGATATAAATATAGGGATGTTACAGTAGTAATGGCGTTTGTTACTCAAGTGATCTTTATTGATTGTTGGTGACTGAAAATAAATTATAAAAATTAATTATTTAATGTGCATTTAAATTTGGTAGTGTAAATTCGAAATGTTAAATAGATCTATACAATATTATAATAAACAGGGTCACACGGGCATATCTAGAAAAATATATTGAATGGGACAATTAGTTTCAATAATGTCATACATTTAATATAAGAGCAAAAAATACATATGTTCGAAGCGACGGTACAACTAAAATTGCATAGTTTTATTTAAGTCATGAAAGCTATAGATATTGAACCAATAAACTTTAAAATAAATATATAATAAAAAAATTAGGCTCTGATTTTCTCAATTAATATTATATATGTTTTTTCAACCATAAAAATAGATATTTAGAGTTTTTTTTATTTATCAAATTAGTTCTCATAAAATCATAGAATAAAGAACTAAATAATATAAAAGATTGTGTATAGAGAACTTACAAGAATTATAGCTAAAAATAAAAGTAAAGTGGCTTACATAATTTTTTGTTTAATTAGAGCAAATAAAAATAATTTGGTAATATCCCTCTATATATAATTTTCGAATGCGCTGAGCCTACGTGGTTGCTTCTGGTACTTCGGAATCCTACTTGTCAAAAAATAATGTTTCGTAATTAGGTTTGAACAAATAATATTAATATATTAATAATTAATAATCTAGGTTCAGACATTCCATAACTATTATTTAGCTAACTTAAGTATTTTAATATTAATTGTACTAATATAACCCTTTAATTCTTTAATTTTACATAGTGAGGCACTATGTGACTAATATATTCCTGACTTTTGATTTGCTTCCTAAAATTAGCTATTGAATTGTAAATATATTTTAAAAGTTGATAACTTTTCTAGTTATTCGGTTTTGCATATATAATATATCAAATTAATCATCTTTTGATGATCTTTGATTTGACATGCATATTGTATATATGAAATAAATAAATTATATTAATTTTTATAATAATAAAAAAATAATAATATTTACTAAAATTCATTAGAAAAATAAAATCATTTCTCAATTGATATATATGTTTAATGTAGTTATATGTTGTAAGTTAAAAAAATTATTATAATATAATACAGGTAAGTCGCACAAATAAAAAGTGACATACTAAATATATAACAATATATATATTTTTATAAAAGATATTTAAACTTTCAACTACTTTTTTTCATTAATTTTAGATTGTAAGAAAAAAAAATAGCAAACACCCGTGTAATACACGAACCAGCGTTGTACTAGTTAGCCCAATATTGTCAAACAACACACTTTTCCATTACTTTTGAAAAGGTTGAGCAAAATATCCAAAAGAGACATTTGGGCCTTGGGGTCATGTTTGAATTGGCATCACTACAAGTTTTGGCACATGGTTAGGCAGCACACAAACCTACCAACATATAATACAGACCATCTCATAAATGATAATAAAAAATCCACACTATTGTATTTGTATTCCCACTGCACAAATCATAGGGAAAAAAAAAATGGCCGCAAAACAGAACAATCTTCATGCCATCATCATCCCTCTACCGTACCAAGGCCACATCAACCCACTAGTGAATCTTGCTCTTAAAATTGCCTCAAAGGGCATAAAAGTCACATTTGTACATCTTGAGTTCGTTCACCTCAAGCTATCCAAGGCCCACCACAACAACACCAGCGGCGTCGACTTGTTCTCCGAGGCCCGGAGTTCGGGCCTCGACATAAGTTACACGACGATCGGTGATGGGTTTCCTCTCGAGTTCGACCGGGACCTCAACTTCTCCACGTACTGGAACTTCCTCGTTCGTGATTTCCCGGCCCATGTAGATGAATTTGTCGGGAATTTGATTAAATCCGATCCGGGCTCCGCCCATTTCTTGGTGGCCGACCCGATATCCTCGTGGCCTGCGGCCGTTGCGGAGAAATACAATCTGGTGTATGTTGGTATGTGGACACAAGCGGCTTTTGTGTTTTGCTTGGCGTACCATTGGGAGCTTCTTAGAGAAAAGGGCCATCTCACATGCAAAGGTATGTGTATAAGCAGTAATACTAGTGTGAGCATGGTAAATGGTTAGTTATTCATACTTTTTTCAAACACAAGTTTTCGTGTGAGGTGGACTAACTGTTAGACAGATCGACCTGTTAATATTTTAGAACAAAATGGTCATACTTTTGTATATTATGTTTTTTTAAAATTTAACGTATAATTTTAAAAGTATGCACATTTGTTAATAAAATGAAAAATAAAAAAACTGGCTAACCGTTTTTCCAAAATACGTGCATACTTTCAAAGTGAAATGTTATATCTAAAAAAACAATATAGAAAAAGAGTGTCAGATTTTATAATATTAATAGTGTTTATTTTTTGTTAAAAGTTTATGACGGGTCGACTCGCCGTTAGACTGGGCTATACTGGGCTATACAATATGTTACATGTGATCAATTGTTGAATTATTGATAAGGATAATGAATTGATCTTGTCGTTTTAAGAATCTTATTCTTTGTAGGGTCCCACGCGCCCCCTTCACTTGACTTGACTATGTTAACATACACTTGCATATTTTTTTATATTTTTTTTTCATTGGCCGGCCGTATATATGACTATAGACAACGAGGACTTGGAGATAGACTACATTCCCGGCGTCCCGTCCATCAACACAAAGGACCTGATGAAATATCTCGACCCGGAAAACGTGGTGTCCGAGGGCATGTCGATCGGACTAAACGACGCCCGAAAGGCCGATTTCATCCTCCACAACACGGTCGAGGAGCTCGAGCCCCACGCTCTCTCGACCCTCAACCGACTCTACCAGCCGAGCTACACGGTGGGGCCCACCCCATTCTACCACAACCTCTCCACGTTCTCCGTCCCCAAGAGCTTCTGGTTCGAATCCGACTGCGCGGGCTGGCTCGGCTCCCGGCCCGCGGGCTCTGTCTTATACGTCTCTTTCGGAAGCATCGTTCGGGCTAGCGATTACTTGATCCGGGAGGTGGCCCACGGGCTCCTACATAGCGGTGTGAGCTTCATATGGGTCGTTCGGGACGACGACTCGATTAATAGTGTTTTGCCTGTCGGGTTCGAAGACAAGATTAAAAATAAAGCATTGGTCGTGCCTTGGTGTGATCAAATAAGGGTTTTGTCGAGCCCGGCAGTCGGGGGTTTTCTCACGCACTGCGGGTGGAACTCGACGCTCGAGAGCATGTGGTGTGGGGTCCCGATGATATGTTGCCCGTTGGAGTTTGACCAACCGACCGTCACGAAGCTTGTGGTCGACGATTGGGGGTTAGGGATTAGGCTTAGCGAGCGCGGGAGGAAGGTCGATAGGCACGAGATTGGGGAGATGATTAAGGGTTTTATGTGTGGGTCCGTCGGGAAGGGGATTAGGGAAGAGGTTGGAAAATTGAAGGGGTTGTTTAGGAGGGCGTTGGAAGTTGGCGGGTCGTCGGAGAGGAATTTTGAGCGGTTTGTGGATGATTTGAAGGAAAAGGTTGTGGCTCGGGCGGGCAATTAGTAAGTAAAATTGTTGCCAATGTTGCAATAATTTGGGTTTGACATGGATTCTTGACTTAAGAGTTGTTCTTGGGTTTTTTTTGTGTTATTTTTCTATGAAGATAGTCTTTTTTTTTCTTTTTTTTTTTTTTAATTTCATCATATAAATATATTTATATTTTCACACTGTCACTTAATAAGTTAACTTCACTTCATCAGGTTCGAACATAATATATATGTGATAAAATATGCGACTGATAGACAAAAAAAATTGGTAAGTGCGAAAATGATAAATTTGTTACACAATTTGTGTTTTGATTACAAGGGGAACCTATGAATTGACTAAAAAGTTCAGTTCTTACAATATGAACTAAACAAGAAATGTAAAATACAACTCGAATACGGACTGATTAAAGCCGATACGATGAAATCTTTCCGCAAGACAAATACGTCTCATATAGTGTTGACGGGTCTGTGCGTAATGTCCCCAAAGATACAACGCCTATACAGTCGGAAGCTGTAGCACACCAGTCTTCAGAGTTCTGGCGAACAGGAATAGACACAAGAACTGAGCACTATGTATGCGTGAGGCTATGAGAGATGAGAGACTTGAGAATGCAAATGAGAATTTTTCGTGTCTCGTTCAGTCTTCTTTTCTCTACAACTCTATGTCCTATTTATAGGACTTTCATCACAAGTGGGAGAAGTTTGGTGGTCATCTCGGCCATTAATGACATTCAATCCACCTTATAATGGCTACATTATGGTGATTAATTCATATTTAATCACCCTTATAAATGGGCAACATAATGGTATTTAACTCATCATTAATCAACCTTATAAATGGGCAACATTATAGTGTTTAACTCACCATTAATCCACCTCATAACTCATGAAACTGTTATGTAGTTGAAAGGTCACACGTCCAGGTTCAATGTACCTGGAACGATGTCATACGGGTTGTGTCGAAACCCGAGTGCAAAACCAACTCGGTTTATATACCAACATTTGGTACAAAACTTTGTTATTATTGTGACCTCTCAAACTCTCTTTATAATAAAGAGAGTTAATCTCATTTAAGAATTCTATGTGGGATAAGACATTTGACCATTCGAATCCCACAATCAACGTTCTGCGTGCCCATTTATGGCTAACATTTATTTCTCACTCACTGAAAATCAGTATTGAGAAATTAAATATACCACGAGTTTCTACTCAGAACGTAAAATTTATCCTACACAATTTAATTCAATCCGAATTAAATATTTAGCCATCAACAAATCAGTCAAAATCGGGCATACCCAATTTTATATTACTGATTTTCCAACAATCCCCCACATGAGTGGAAATCAAATATATGCATGTATGCAGACTCTTGTGCTCAGTCCTCACAAGACTCTATTGCATCAGAAAAGGTAGCTTGTGGCTTTGAACATTTCTTAGTAAAGATCATCGGATGTACTGGCGGCTTAGTGGACATAGTGCCTTGAATTATTCTTCCATAGTGTACACCAAGACAATGACATTTATACAATAGAGTCTTAACTCTATTTCGTTCTATTGTTGTGTCTGTTTTGGCCATGGACAACACTTTGGATTTATAAGTGTTTACAATTGAAGCGGCCCTCACTTCACACTTATATAGGTGACTTCCCTATCAAGAGTATCATGTATTACTCCACCTTTAAAAGTTTAGGGATTCATTACAAGTCCAGACGACTTACCCTCACCACAATCAACAGGTAATCTTGCACTTGGATTGCTTTAGGGAATTAATTTGAACATTCTAATGTTCCAAGTGTTCAGCTGAATTTTCATAGTTTAGTTTTTCCCTTGAACCAAGTTTATGGGATCTCCATTCAACAAGGTAGGGTTACCAATATGATCATTTTTTCATTGTAGATTTTTAATCTCATTTCTCTAGCAGTATTCTCAATTGATCACTATCAATCCTTTAGTAAAAGGATCAGCCAAATTTTCTTTAGACTTTACGTAGTCAATGGAAATAATGTCATTTGTGATCAATTGGCGAACGGTATTATGTCTACGACGAATATGTCTAGACTTACCATTATACATGTTACTTTGCGCCCTTCCTATAGCAGCTTGGCTATCACAGTGAATCATCACATGCGACAAAGGTTTATTCCAACATAGAATATCAGATAAAAAGTTTTGAAGCCATTCGGCTTCTTCACTAGCTTTATCTAAAGCGATGAACTTCGACTCCATGGTTGACCGAGCTATAAAAGTTTGTTTTTTGTACTTCCACGAAACAACACCTAGCTAATTCTTATTGTTAGGATGGAGGATGATTGTTCTTATTCAATTCGTATCTCTCGGGCTTGAATTGTTCGTTCCTGTGGGGGTTGAATTGATTCAGAATTGTTGAATTCTTGTTCGACAGATTGATATAATCGAAAAGTGACATTTTGATCTTGCTATTTGTGACAATTGGATGTTAATTTGTCGAGTTAGAGTTTGTCGATTCTATGTGATTAGTTGATTAAACTTCTTCTAATTGAATTAGCAATTTTTAGACCCGAAAGAGGAGAAATCGTAGACCTAGGCTTGCATGAGGTAGATGATGTCGTAACTAATTAGTCTATAAGTTTTGGGTTGAAATACGCGTTTGTCGATGACCCATCCCTTGTTAAAAAAGTTACTGGGATTGGGATAATTGGCATGTGTCGTATGCTCGAGTTTGTTCGTCTATGTTCAATTTCTTGTTACGAAGAGTTATTGGGAGCAAACCGCTAGATGTTTAAGCGAAAGCATCAATCTAGAACAGAATGATTCATGTCCCGGTGTGCGAGTAGAACCTGAATTAATTCCCCGACTTCCTAGCTTTTCCATCTTTGTTTCGTTTGCATTTTTAGGTAGATTATTATTTTTATTTTATTTCTTAGTTAATAATTCATCCAAACGGATATCTGATTAGAGTGTTTAGGATCTATTTTATTTTTATGTGTGATTGATTCCAAAGCTGAATTCCGAACCGCCTTCCTCGTGAGATCGACTCGGGAATGAATTTTTCGATTCGGTACTCGGTAAAAATAACAATTTTTGCTACAACAGTAAGTTCATGAGTGACATGATTTGAGGCATCAGAATCAAGATACCAAGAGTTTTCATATGGAGCAGTATCATGAGTTCATATTTTGGTTGTTGAAAGATCTGTTGCCACCAACTTGATAGTTCTTGAACTGAGAAGATGTAGGATTGTGTTGAGGTGGACCATAAGAAGGATCAAACATGTAGTAGCATCTGTCTGCACTATGATTATTTCTATGACATACTTGACAACCATTCTAACTCTACCTCTTCCTCCTCTATAACCACCTCCAAAACCTCTTGTTCTTTGATTAAAGTCTCTGCCTCTTCCATGTTGGCCAAAAGAGTTGTACTCCTTTTTTTTTTTAGTTTTCGTGACAACATTTGCAATTGGATTAACTTCTTCTTCAGCTGATTTTGTATTATCAATTCAACTCTCAACACTCAACAAAAGAGCATGAACATCCTGAAGAGAGAAGTCTTCAAATCTGGAATTTATAGATACCACATCAGCATCATAATCACTTCCAAGGTCAGTTAAGACATGCATAATGTGATCATCTTCAGGTATAATCTTACAAGCTGAGGCTAAAGCATAAAAAAGACTCTTCGCTTTACTGGAATATTCTCTCATCGATAAAGATCCTTTCTTTAGGGTTTGAAGCTGAAATTTGTACTGCATGATTCTAGCTTTAGACTGACCAGAGAAATTTGTTTGAAGAGCAGTCCACATTTCAAAGGTAGTATTCAAACCAACCATCAAGGACATAATACTTTCATATAAAGAGAGAGAAGCCAAGAGACCAGAAGTTTATCTTGCCTTTCATAGGTTATGAACTCGGGATTTGGAACTGAGACACCTTCTTGAAGCACAACCTGAGAAGGTGTTGGTTGCTCACCAAGAAGAAACTTTTCCAAGCCATATCCTTTAACTGCAGCCAAAACTTGTTGCCTCCAAATCAGGAAGTTTGTTTCTGTTAACTTCACTGTAATAACTTGATTTTGGGGTTGGATAAGAACTGGCTAAGTTGGTGAGATAAGTGAGGGGTTCTCATTTCCAGATGTTGACGAAGATTCTATTTTGGGTTTAAAGCAAGATCAACAAGAAATAAAACAGGAGGAAAATACCAAAGACAAGTCAACATGGACTAACTCTGATACCATGAAAGGAAATGAGATCCATAATTAAGAAATAAAAAACAACAGAATATGAAAGAATAAGCCAAGCCATCATTATATTTTTCACTACTGCTGCAGAAGATGGAAGTACAATATTTGTATAAGCTCTAAGAATATAACTGACTAAGTCAGTTATAGCACTAAGAGAAAATGCATAAAACTGAACATATATGCCTAGGAATACAACTGACTATAGAGAATAAAACATGCACACGTCCAACACTTAATTATAACAGTGTTCAATTATTACGATCAGTTAATATTGCAACTTTTTCCTAAAAAATGTATGAATTTCTGACTCAATACATATAGATTCTTGGAGTTGTGAATATGGGGGTGGAGGGGGGGGGAGGCACTACTTTTTTTTTCTCACAACGATAGATTTAATAACTCAAAATAGAATGTACAAGATTTACAACAAAGTCGACCAAAATAGGAGAATATAAGAAACACCAACAAGGTGGCCTAAATCAAAATGGAAATAAGACTAATACAAGAGTCTATACTTGGCATAGGCTGAGGCTATGAAGACCAAGATAGATGCTTGTAATGGGTGTGCATATCTAGAAATAGCACAAGCAAAAGATAAACATGCCACTACTCCAAGGGGCCTAGCAGGTGTATCACTAAAAGGGCAAAGGGAGAAACTAAGGCTAGATACAAAAACAAAAAATGAGCCACATTTTTCTAGATTCTTCTATGCACGGGGAAGATGCGCATTTTGTACCCCCTACGATACAAGCATGTAAAAAATGAGGGTGGCCACATTCTTGAAGCTCACGTCAACGCACTAAAACCACGAAAAGAACTAAGTCAGGTAACTGCGGCGTGCTTTTTTATCCTAGTTAGTTTCGAACTTATATGTCAATTTAGGGGCGTAGCCACATGGTGGCTCACCCGGGCTCCAGCCCAGTCTAAATTTTTGGTTTTAGCTAAATATGTAGTAGTAAAAAAAAATACTTTAGTCTACACTTTACTAACATAATTTATGATAAAATTCTTTACTTCATATTAATTTAAATTTATTGTATATTAAACTAAAATATTATACATATTTTTTACATGACTCAATTTTTTTATGTATTTTTTTGTGGTTATTGCTTACTTTGTCATTTTTTCTTTTTTGTTTTCATTTTAATGTTTGGTTTAAAACACGATTAATTTATATTATTTACATTACTTTATGTGTGAAATACATCAATTACTTATTAACTTTTAAATAAATGATATTTGAATATATGCATATAATTTAATATTATTAATTTGCGTAGCATTTATTTAATGAAACAACATTTGGAATTCCACAATTTAAATAAAATATCGTATAACAAGTATGTATGGTTAACATGTCTATTCAATAAAATGACATTTGGACTTCCACAGTTTAATTGAATTATCATATAACAAGTATGTTGGATTAACCTGTTTAATAATAAAATGTTAATCTCATAGTGGCATTTGAAATAATTTATAATATTTCTATAAGTCAAATTTAAGTAGGAAATAAGAAATTACGCTACAGTACTATTTTTTGATTTACCAAAACAACATGACATATTTTTAATAATTTATTTTTCATTTATTTTGTAAGTTACATTAAACATTTAAAAAATTATCATACTTTGAATTTTCACATACAATAGTGATATTAGTGAAGCTAAATTGAGTCGAATACGTCGCAAGTTTGGCTCGGATTATTTAATAAATCGAGTGAAATCAATTATAAGTTCTTTTTTTTTCCAAAACGATAGGAGATATTATAAATCAAAAAGCACAAATGTGCGAATACACAGCAGCCAACGACTGAATACACAACAGCCAACAACTGAAAAAAGTGGGAGGACAGGTCAGAGACCGCCTAGAGTCTCGGGTAGCAACGCTAGAATTAAAAGCTCACAACAGACTAACCAACAACAAACTACAAAACACAAACTAAACTAAAACAAACTAAAAGACCCCAACAGGGTAATACTCGAGTGTCGGATCCCAATGGGATAATAAGGTGACACTCGGGCTCACATAGGCCAGACGCCCAGACCAAAAAAACTGAGAACAACACTAAAAATTGAAACAAAGACCAATACTAAAAACTAAAACATAAAAGGAGACATAGCCTCCCTCGCCCAATGCATCTGGATAAAAGGCAGACAAAACCAACTCAACAGATAGCTCCAAAGCACAGAAATAACCACCCGCCACTGCAGAAGGCCTAGCAAGACAAAACCCGCACCCTAGAACCAACGGAAGAGTTGACCCGCACTCCAATCACGAAAGGCAACAACTACACCTCAACCCAGCCCTAGACGCTGGAACACGACCAGACAGCCGAGCACTGACCGGATATAGCAGACCGACCCCAGCAGTAGCTACAACCATCCACTGTGAACCCCCAAAACCAACTCGCCATGAAGCCCACCGGCCACAAACACAATAGAGAAACCGAGACAAAGAAACAAAAACGGGCCATACCTTCAATTGACCCGGCCTAGAGTCAAAACAGGAGGAAGGCACTATCGCTCGCCGCTTCGCCGGCGAAAAGGCACAGCTCTGACCGACGACGAGAAGGGCGAAAAGAGGGGAAAACGTTCCAGCAGCCCAGCCAAAAATGAGAGCAACCAACCTTTCCTCGTCCATGAACCCACACCACATCTCGACCACCGCCGTCCAATTTTGAGCTCCGGCAACCAACAAAGCAAGAAGACCTACCCGCTGAACGAATCGCGAAGCCAGAAGAGAAGCAGCAAAAATGGGGAAAGGCTGCACCGCCATGGACGAGCGACGGAGGCTGTCCACTTCTAGCCCCAGATCCGTTTGTTTGAAATAATTTTTTATTTTATGTTTTATTATATGAATGAGTTTGATTATTTACGAGCTGAATTGAGTTGTACATCCTAACAAATCGGCTCTAGGAGCCCAGAGTGAAAAAATATTTTTGGCTACGCCCCTGTGTCAATTGACCCTGTGCCAATTAATGATGTGTTTTGAATAGTCATGATAGCTTTAGTGTTATGAATATATTTTGAAGTTTAGTCATTTTTGTTTTTATTATCAATTTTTTATATATAAAAAATTAATTAATAATCATTTCGCTTTAGTGTTGTGAATATATTTTAAAATTTAATCAATTTTTGTTTTGATTATCAATTTTTTATATAAAATAAATTAATTAATAGTCATTTAATGACATTTGATTTGATATTTATATTGTGTAAACAAAATAAAAAAAATAACTCTAATTAATTAAATAAAATTATTTATAAGTAAGTGTACAACATAAGTTTAAATTATTATAATATAATATGTAATGTTAGATAAAAAATAATTATACCTTTTGACCCATATTTGACATATTACATTTATAAAAACATGAAAAATCATTAAAAAATATTAACCCTTGTTCGAGCAGCCCACGCAAGATCAGAACACGATTGCTTTGGATTTCAGATACTCAGTTGTTATTGGGATATGACCGTCTCGTTGGAATCTTAAGTGTCTGGTTCATGCAATGGTTTCTGCCAGCCACATTGCGATCTTTCGCAATATAGAAAGGTTAACACACTTAAAATACACATTATCTAACGCACCAAATTATGTTAAATAAAAAGGAAAACTGAAAATAAAGAATAATATTTAATTATTAGACTACAAATTTATAAATTAGAATTTGATTTTTTTAATTTTGGATATTAGATTTTTCATTCTACGTTAATATAATTTTTTGTATGTTGATATAAACACATAACGATCAAAATAGATGGCCGTAATCAACATCCCAGAATTATGTGATTGTTTGATATTATCCAAAGAAATAATTAAATTCACTATTTAGAAAAATACTAGAAGATGAATTAGGGATAGTTATGCAAATAATTGTGGACATTTTATGTAAATTGTTGTTGACAATTTAAAACAATTTGTCTTCCAAATTGAACAGCAAAAAGAATTCATAGCCTTTTAAATTGAGTTGTAAAAAATATTAACAATTTTAAGAGACACGAAACATCCTTATAGAAAATAAAAGAGAGAGAGAGAGAGAGAGCTCAGTTTTCAAGATCAACGAAACTGTATTTTTTTGTCCTATCCATTATCACTAATCATCATAGCCAATTTTAGGCCTATTGGGCCGCTTCTTCACTTGGGCCATTTTTTTGCAAAGGGA
>CACSLK010027829.1:69176-85558 GCA_902706635.1 Striga hermonthica | reverse complement strand
TGGTGGCTCGTCCGAGAGGAACTTCGATCGGTTTATTGTCGATTTGAAGGAAAAAATTGCGCTTGGGGGAAAGTGAATAAAATGCCGTTTTTAAAGGGGAATGCATGTGTTAGGATTTCGATCTCAGTTTGGGATATAGAAGTACTTGTGCTCTGTTGTGAAGTTATAGATGATATTGGGGGTCAAGTCTTTGTTTAAGTTAACTTCATAACAATATGTGCAAATGTAATTCATAGTTGAAAATTGAAATGCATTTGACAACTTGTGTCAAATCTGATTCAAATAAGTTACCCTGTTTACTCCTTTATTTTCCGCATTGTACCCAACAACACTTTTTTTTTAGCCAAATGCACCGACTAATCCGTTGGTCGATCCGGGTTGCACATTTGACATTGGTGGTTGAGTCTCCCAACAAAAATTTTCTGAATCTACAAAGATTCGAACTTGAGACCTTACTTAAACAACATCAAGCTGTTTACCACTTTTTTGTCACGTCTTATAAATTGTTATTGTATGTCCCACCATTCAACTCTCTTTTTGACTAAGACCTTTTCTTGCAGTGGGGTGAAAGAAAAGTGGACTTTTATAAAGATCATAACCTCAATAATTCATAATATATTAATATTTGGAAACATTTATTCAAATATGTTGGAAGTATTATGGCAATCAATGCAAGCTTACACAAATATATTATTTCACCTCCTATATATAGTTTGCCTTCAATCAAAGAGAACATAATTAAATTTAAAAAACAAAAAAAAAAATGGGCAAGCAGAGCAAAGGCCACGCCATTATGATATCACTCCCATACCAAGGCCACATTAACCCATTCACCAATCTTGCTCTCAAGCTTGCCTCTAAGGGCTTCACAGTAACTTTTGTCCATCTCGAATTCGTCCACCATAAACTCTCTAAAGCCCATCATTCCCAAGAAGATTTGTTTTCCGAAGCCCGAAAATCGGGCTTCGACTTGCGTTACGCGACAATCGACGACGGCTTCCCACTCGAGTTCGACCGTGAAGCCAACAGGTCCGATTATTGGGACAAAATGCTGCACGACTTTCCGGCTCGTGTGGATGAATTCGTAGGGAAGATGGTAATAAACCAACGTGCCGATCAATGTCCCGTCCGATATTTCTTAGCAACCGACACCGTTTTCCCATGGCCTGCAACGATTGCCGATAAGTATAACCTCGTGAACGTCTCGTTTTGGACAGAGCCGGCTCTGGTTTTCTCTCTGCTTTACCATTGGGACCTCTTATCCGAGAGGGGCCATTTCCCATGTCCAGGTATATATGACTTCAAATAACACAAAAGCCTTATGTAAATTTACTTGCATAACATTTTCATTGTACCACAGAAAACGCTAGCGAAATAAATTATATTCCTGGAGTGAAGCCCATCAATGCAAGGGATTTGATGTCGTATCTTAAGGAAGCCGATTTAGACGAGACGGTGAACAAAATGTTGTCTTTGGCTTTTGAGGAAGTTAAGAAAGCAGATTTTACATTGCACAACACGGTTGAGGAGCTAGAGTCGGACACGCTAGCAGCGCTCGACGAGTACCAGCCCAATTACGCAATCGGCCCAATAAATTTCTCGAAAATCCTACTCACAAATGGTGTCAGCAGCCAGAGCTTATGGTCCGAATCGGACTGCAGCGAATGGCTCGTGTCCAAGTCCCCTGGCTCGGTGCTTTACGTCTCGTTCGGGAGCTGCGTGACAGTTAGCAAGCATATTATTGATGAAATAGCTTACGGGCTTATTTTAAGTGGAGTGAACTTCATATGGGTTGATCGAGAAGGCATTCTCGGTTCATTTGGGTTCGAAATCGAGATTAAGGACAAAGGGTTGGTAGTTCCTTGGTGTGATCAAATTAAGGTTCTTTCGAGTCCGGCTGTTGGGGGATTCTTAACGCATAACGGATGGAATTCGACNGTGGAGAGCATGTGGTGTGGGGTCCCCATGATCTGTTGCCCGATAGCGTGGGATCAAACTATTAATCGAAAATTAGTAGTCGATGATTGGGGAAATGGGATTAGTATATGTGATGGGGAGTCTATTAATAGAGGTGAAGTTGCGGAGAAAGTAAAGAGCTTTATGGGCGGGAGTCCGGTTTCGAAGAGGGTAAGAGCGGATGCGGATAAAGCAATGGAGGCAATGCGGAAGGCGCTGGGTATTGACGGGTCGTCCGAGAGGAATTTCGATCGGCTTGTGAGGGATTTGGAGGCCAAGATTCAAGAGAAGGCTATGAATGTGGAAAAATAGAAGTAATTGATGATCATATGATGTATTGATGAGTAGTAATGCATGTATTGAGAAATTGTTTAAATCTGTAGAAGAGGTGGCATCCAAACTCAAACTGTGCTAGTGAGCTGCGAGATATGTTTGTTAGGCTCGATTTTCATATTTAATAAAGAAATCATTTTCCAACATGTCTCTCCCACCACTAGTATTTTTAATTAGATATCTTTTTTTTTTTTAGCCAACTACGGTATCTAAAATTTTGTCTCGACTAATCCGTTGGTCGATTCAGGTTGCACACCTGACAATGGTGGGTGAGTCTCCCAACAAGGGTTTTCTACATTCAGAGGGACTTAAACCCGAGATCTTGGTTAAGCGACATCAAACTGTTTATTACATGAGTCAATCCTGGTTACTTTTTTAATTAGATTTTTGGATACAGACACAATGTACTCGATAACAAAATTTAAAGTCGAATAATTGACATAATGGTCGGTAACATCATTGATTTCATTTTTTTTTTTTTTTTGGTTCAAATTAACCTATGGTACAGGTAAGTTCCATCTTAGGAACCACACATTAATTTCACTGTTAAAAAAGCCTTTTGATGATGACTCGTCGAATATCAAGGGTCGATCTCACACAGTGAAGCGCACCATAAGAGGGTGAACTTAGTTGCATCTTACTAAATTCATTTATCCTATCAAATCAATGTGGGACAGCTCATGAGTGATATTCGAACGTCACGATTTTGTATTTTCTTTGCCAACCACTCAAAACATGATCATTTTTCCATTTAAAGATAATAGCGAAGTTTCCACTTCACTTCTTGGATTCAGCTGCGTGGTTCATTTGGCACCATGAGTGAATCATGTGTTATTGATTGTTTAAATTTGATTTTTATATTTATTTCAATGTTTCTTGTCCACCATGCTTTGAATTTTGTTACTTAATGGAATGTCAAAGTTGACTGGTATTTATCTTGTTACAAAATCTGACCAAATTTGCCTTTGTCTTGTGACAAATTTTTTAATTAACTTTTGCACTTGTTAAAATATCCAGTAATTAAATGACAACATTCTTATCCAATAACATGAATTAGTGAACCTTTTTTTTTTCCTAGTACCGAAACAGAGAAAACAGAGGAAGTGAACTATGTTCCAGGAGTGAAGTCGATTAACACGAAGGACGTCGTGTCGTTTTTCAAGGATCCCGAATCACAAAAATTTGTGTACAAAACTTTGTCCCTATCATTCGACCGAGTGAAGAAAGCCGATTTTGTCTTGCTCACCACGGTCGAACACTTGGAACCCGATGTATTATCAGCTCTCAACCGGTACCAGCCCAATTACGCGATCGGCCCGATAAATTTCTCCAAAAATCTCCCAACAAATGTCGTTTGTAGCAAGAGCTTATGGTACGAATCGGATTGCGCCAGCTGGCTAGAGTCCAAGTCCCCTGGCTCTGTATTGTACGTCTCGTTCGAAAGCTTCGTTCATTCGAGCAAGAAGATTATTGAAGAGGTTGCTTACGGGCTTCTTTTAAGTGGTGTGAACTTCATATGGGTTATTCGAGAACGTATCCTTAACTCGGGCGATAATGCTAATGTTTTGCCCCTTGGAATTGAAAATGAGGTCAAGGGTCAAGGTTTAATTGTGCATTGGTGTGATCAAATTAAGGTTCTTTCTAGTCCGGTTGTGGGGGGCTTTCTTACGCACTGTGGGTGGAATTCAACGGTCGAGATCATATGGTATGGGGTCCCTATGATTTGTTACCCTATATCATACGACCAGCCAACCAATCGAAAATTGGTGGTCGATGATTGGAAAATCGGGATTGTGATGGGGTTTCGGTCGGTAGGGTTGAAAGTTCGGAGAAAATAAAGGGTTTTATGAGTAGAGATTCTAATTGGAAGAGTTTAAGGGTTGAGGTGAGGTGATGCGAAACGCGTTGGATATTAATGGGTTGTCCGAGATAAATTTTGATCGGTTTATAAGAGATTTGGAGGCCAAAATTGATGCCAAAGCCACAAATAGGTTAAGCAGTTAGATCATAGTTTGTACTCAGGGGCGTAGCCGGAAGGTGGCTCACCCGGGCTATCAAAATATGTAGTAGTAAAAAAATATTTTAGCTCATGTTTTGTTAATTTAATTCATGATAAAGTTATTTAGTCCATATTAATTTAAATTTATTTTATAGTAAATCAAGAAATTATATATATATATATATTTACTCAAACTCGTAATCTTTTGTGGTTATAGCTAACTTTGTCATTTCTTCTTCTTTGTTCTTTTTCTTTTAATGTTTGGTTTAAGACACGATTAATTAATATTATTTATATTACCTTATATATGAAATATATCAATTACTTGTTAACTTCTAAATAATTGATATTTGAATATGTGAAATATATTTCATTAATTTGCGTAACATAATCAATGATATAACATTTGAAATTTCACAATTTAACTAAAATATCATATAACGCGTATGTTGGTTAACCTGCTTATTCAATAAAGTAACATCCAGACTTCCACAATTTTAAGTGAAATATCATAGAACAAGTATGTTGGATTGACCTGCTTCATAATAAAACATTCATCTCGTAGTAGCATTTGAAATAAGTTATATTATTTTATAAATCAAATTTAAAGAGATAAGAATAAATTACGCGGAAGTACTATTTTTTAAATAAAATTACTATATCAACAAAAAAAAAAAAAAAAAAAAAATTGTACAAGTTTACGTAATATGGTCGACCTTTGTATAAATATGCCTAAAAAAACAGTATAAGGTGTTTTTAATGTATTAAAACAACATGGCATATTTTTTATAATTCGTTTTCCATTCGTTTGTAATTTACATTAAACATAAAAGAAAATATCATACTTGGAATTTTTAAAAAATAGTGATATTATGGAAGTAAATTGAATCGAATATGTCGTGTTCGAATTTGTGCTCGTATAATAAATTAGCAAGTTTGGCTCTGATCGTTTAATAAAGCGAGTATAATCAATTCAGTTCTGCTCGTTTGAATTAAATTTTATTTTATGTTTTATTATATGAATGAGTCAAGAATTGACTTTTTACGAACCAAACTTAATTGTACTCCCTAACAAGTCGGCTGTAGCAGCCTAGTTTGTAAAATATTTCTGTCTATGTGTTTGTTATGTTTTTGTGTTTATTTTCTTGTGTCTTATGTGTTAGTCGAGTCGTTTTTATGTTCGTTTGAGTGTCAACCGGTCCATTTTATCGTATTTTATGTGTTTTTACTTTCGCTTTGTGTTCTTGTATTTTGTCGTATTTTCGCGTCTCTTTTGGTGTGTTGTGGGTCCAATTTGCGATTTTCGGGAAGACGAATTGTTCGTGCCGTCTTTGAGCTATTTCAGAACCATCCAAATCCGCATCGAGTCACCCGAGCCATTTGATCGAGCCGCGACACCGAGCGCGCGCAAGATAGCCCATGCACCCAAGGGCACACACTCGCTACCATTCAAACTGGCGCCCCGCGAAATAGGCCCGCGCAACTCGCTGTCGAAGTCTCCTTCACGACATGCGAAACTGTAAGCATCACGCCCCAGCTAGCTCATCGCACTCGCAACGAATGGAGACTCGCGACCCGCCAAATAGCACACCCCAGCAGGCGCCACTCGCAGCGAACGGTCTTCCGCGGACAGCGACGCGCGCGCGCAGCACCTTCACAAGCTCGCACTCGCCCGCGAGCGGCGACTCGCGCCCAGCGAAATGCCACGCCCAACACCAACCATCCGAAGCACTCGCCGGTGACACTCTCTTCGCGCCCCATGAAACGCGCCCATGCACCAAGCCACCCAAGCACTCGCAGCGAACAAGCATTGGCGACCTGCGAATGTGCATTTTCAGTTGATTTTCATGTGCAAACTCGCTGCGAATTGGATTTCGAGACCCGTGAACTTCATAATTTCATTAAATGTGTGTGTTTTTAGTGTGTGTTTGTGGTGTAGTTATAAATAGACATTGTGCTTTGTATTTTGGACACAACCCTCATTTCTCAACTTTTAAGTTGGAAATCCTCTCTACTTTTCTTTTTTTTTTTATGTTTTGGTTTGGAGCATATGAATCAAGTTTTTCGGTAAATTTCCGGCGACATTGTTTCGAGTAAATTCGAACTTTTGACTCCATTTCTCCTTCTAAGTGCGTGTAAGAGTGGGTACTTAGTCTTAAGCCTCATTACTTCGTATATCTTTGTTTGCTTTTGTGAAAATTGATATTGTGCTTGTGTTGCTTGGAGGAAAAGATTGAATCTTTAGATCATGAATGCTTAACTAAGTGTGATTAGGAGTTAAATGCTTGCTCGTCTTGTGCTAGAGTTTGGTTTAGCTACCTAGGGTTTTAGTGTTGTGAATTTCATGAACGGGAAACATGGCGAGGCAAGATCTGAGAAATGGAGTCGCGATGTCGAAGGAAATCTGGATAAGAGTGAGATGGGAGATGGAAGTGCAGTGAGCAGGGTTATGTCGGAAAATGAAAAAACGATCGAGATTGAGACACGTGGGGCGCCAACAACCTTTGATCAAGAGAAGAATGATTCAAGTGAAGCTTGACACGTGGCAGTAGCAGTTTAATGAACATTTTTATGTTATTTCCATTTCTTAGTTTTAGAGTTATTTAAATGTGAGTATTATTCACATGGGTTGTTATGATGTGGGCCCATGGGGGGTAAAACCAAGCTTTTGTATTTAACCTTAGGGGAAATGATATTTTCAGTTATGGAGAAAATTATGCTATCTCTCTACTCTCTCTCTCTCTAATATTCCCTCATCCCTCTTCTTTCTCTCTCTAAATCCCCCATTGTTCTTCTGAGCTCTATTTCATACTTTCAGTACAATAAAAATTACAAAAAAAAATATAAAAATTCCCTAGCATGGCAATGTTCAGTTATGTGTGCGCGTTTGATCATAGAGACTCCAGCGAACCAAAATCTCTCTTTCCCCCTTGATTTCTCTCATCTTCCTGCGTGCTTTCTCTTGCCTTGTTAATTGCTTTCAATTGTCCTCAATTTCGTAGATTAGTTTAGTTTAAATTCAAACCCTTCAAGCGAGTAGCATGTTTAGGACCTTTTCGGTTGTGTGATTTGGCGACTAGATAGTGAACGAAGCTCCGAAGAGCCTTCATTTGAGAACGACCCAAAAAACTCGGTTACCAATTGCCCAAAAATACTACAAACACTACGCCCTATTTGTACTTTGTAGTATTGATCAGTGATCATATGTTGTATGGATGAGTGTTGTGTCGCCGTGTGTTTTAGGACTCAAGTCATATAGTAGTACGGTTAACTTCTGCCTTTAAAATATATATATATATATATATATATGTGTGTGTGTGTGTGTGTGTGTGTGTATTGTTTGTACAATGGCTAGAATTTTAGGGCGTGAATGTATACAAAAATTTTCACTCAAAATTTTATTCAACTCAAAATTTAATTTGACTTTAACTCAACTCTACCATACTCAATATTATCAACATAATTAAATAATACCACTCAATCATTCTTACACATCACATCAACTTTGCTAGTAAATAAAATAATTATTAACTTATGAATATTTCAATAATTTAAGTTAGAGAATTTGTTATAATTAAAAAAAAAAAGATTAAGAAAAAAGAAATATTGGAAGCAAAGATTATACCTTATAAACCATTTCTACAATAACAAATGATAATAAATATGGTTATTGCTCTTAAAAACAATCATAAATATCCAACTAGTGTGTGGCCCGTGCGATGCACAAGAAAACAATATTACTATTGTGTTATAAATTAAATATACAAATAAATTAATCAAGATTTACTCATTGTTTTTAAATTAAACCGTGTTGGACACAGTCCGACCGGATGGACCGAGAATCAGTTTATAATCAGTCTAGTTCACTTGAATAAAATATTTGTTATTGAATCCGTCAACGTCAATCGGTTGAATTGAGGATCGATACGATTTTCTAAATAAATTTGACTATATTTAAAAGTATTCTAAATAAATTATATATTAAATAAAACAGAGATTTATGAATTATTTATCAATTAATTTAAATATTTGAATTTATAAATTTTTTAGATATTTAAGTAACACATTTTATTCAAATTTATTACTAAAAGTATTATATATATATATATATAAATATATATGGGGGGAGGATCCAATGAGTCCACTCCTTAAAATGAGTCCACTCCTTAAAATATATATTAATTAAATAATAAAATAATTATTAGTTGACTCCGGCGTTGACCGTTGACTTCCGGCGTTGACCGTTGACTTCCAGCGAAAAATCATTGACTTTCGACGTTGACCGTTGACTTCCGTCGTTGACCGTTGACTTTCGGCGTTGACCCGTTGACCCCTAGTATGCATTATATGTATGAAGTAAATATGCATCCAGTACCATGCATTCAATATGAACTAAATATGCATGGGATATGAATTGTACATGCAGTCCTTATGAACTAAATATGCACCAACAATATCAACTAAGTATGTACCTGTTATGAACTAAATATACATCTGTTATGAACTAAATATGCATCATGAATGAACTAAATATGCAACGAAAAATATGCAATAAAATGTGCAGTTTATATAGGTAATTTATGATGCATATTTAGTTAATTTATTATGAATATTTAGGTAATTTATGATGCATATTTAATTAATTCGAAATGCATACTTGTTATATTTAAATTAAATATATAATAATATTTATATAATTAATTTATTATGCATATTTACTTAATTCATGATACATATTTAGGTCTTACGAAATGCATATTTAGTTCATGAACAGTGCATACCTATTTTATTTGAGATCCAATCATAACAATTTATTTGTGTTATTAATCAATTTAAAATTAAATTTAATTATATAATAAAAATCATTAATTATTATATTTAATTTAATTGTATAAAATGTATATTTTATTGCATATTTTTGTTGCATATTTAGTTCATTCCTGATGCATATTTGGTTAGTAAAATGTGCATATTTAGTACATAAACAGTGCATACATAGTTGATATTATTGGTGCATATTTAGTTCATAAGGATGACATATATAATTCATTTCTTATGCATATTTAGTTCTTACTAAGTGCATAGTATTGTATGCATATTTACTTCATACACAATGCCATACTATGAGTCAACAGTCAGTGCTGAAAGTCAATGCCGGAAGTCAACGGTCAACGCCGGAAGTCAACGATTTTCGTCAGAAGTCAACGCCGGAAGTCAACGGTCAACGCCGGAGTCAACGGTCAACACCGAAGTCAATGGTCAATTGTCAAAATAATATTTAAATAATTAAAATAATAAAGAATAAGAATAAAGTAATACTCCCTCCTTTTTTAAATAAATGTCGTTTTGACTTTTTTGATTCATCCATTTTGCTATGTATCTAGACATTAATATGTCTAGATACATAGCAAAATGGATGAATCAAAAAAGTCAAAACGACATCTATACTTATATTAAAAGCCATACTATTTACCAAAAATAGTAGCAAGAAAAGTCAACTCACATTTAATGCATACTTTATTTAGAAACTTTTTACTATATGCATTAATTGCTTGCATTTATACATTTCTTATTCAAATATGATTAAAAAGATTCTTTCCTTAAATAATTTTATTAACTTCTGTAATGATTTTACTGATATATATTATAATTCTTATTTGTCGATAATATTTTTTAATTTTTATTTGAGTATATAAAAAACAAAAATAAATTAAATTAATATTTTATTTATCATTTAAGAGATAATGATCACATCATTAAATGATATTACTGATGGTTAGATAATAAATTAAAATACATTAATTATTCTTTAAAATTTTGGCATGTTATTTATTTGTATCTGTACTTATTATATAAGGTATCCTATTTACCCAATTTAGTAGATTGAAAAGTCAACATAATTAATGCATTGCTATTTCTATCCAAAATATTATTTAATTATTTTATTTATTTGTCTTATATCCCATAAAATCAGTTTAAGAAAAAAAAAATCTCATAACATCTGACAAGTAAAAAAAAAAGACATAAAATCTTTACTAAAATAAAAAGACTCTATTTATTTGTCTTATTCCATATTAACATTGATTTTGTCCAAATAAATCTCATAAAATCAGTGAAGTCAAAATTTGTACGTAAAGTCTATCTATCCAAAAAAAAAAAGTCAAATTCAAAATTCCTTATCTAATTCCTTCTTTTCCTTATCTAATTTTTTTATTATCTAATTGTATGAAAATCTGTTCTGATTTTGTTCAATCCTCTAATTGTATTTGTATTATATTCCATAAAATCGATTTAACAAAAAAAATCTCATAACATCCGATAATTAAAAAAACAAAGTACGTAAAATCTTTACTAAAATAAAAAGGCTTTATTTATTATCTAATTTATTATCTAATTGTATAGAAATCTGTTCTGATTTTATGGTACGTACTACAAATTGTGCACCCGTGTTCAGGAGCTACCTTAACGGACAAGCTCTGTGGAAATGACTCATTTAGTGCTTCTGTCCCGTGCATACGGTATGTATTTTTATTACACATACTAGAAAATTGTGCACCCCGTGCATCGCACGGGCTCTGTACTAATAAATGACCTTAAAATTGTGCACCCCGTGCATCACCCGTGTTCACATTTTGGCCTATTACAGGTCACGTACTATATATATCCCGTACATTTTTTTATTCATTTGTATAATTATAAGAATGGATAAATGACCTTAAAATTGTGCATCCCGTGCATCGCACGGGCTCTGTACTAGTTTATTTAAAAAAGGAGGTAGTATAAATAAAGAATTGTTATAAATGAAGAGTTAAATCTTGGCCACACATCATGTACCAATCTAGTGGCTAGGAATAAGTCTCACATTCACACTTTAAATATGTGGACTCATTGGATTCAATCCCTATATATATATATATGTGTGTGTGTGTGTGTGTGTGTGTGTGTGTGTGTGTATGTATGTATATTAAAGCGTATTTTTAACGAAAACAATTAAATTGTATGATTTTTATAAATTAAATTGTATAATTATATTAAAGCGTCTTTATAAATTAAATTATATGATTTTTTTAAGAAAAAATAAGAAAAATAATAAAACTACTATTTATGGGCTGCATTAAATGCTTACCTATTTTTTTGTTATTAATTTTAGTAAATAAAATGCCTATTTATATAAGCATATATTTATTTATTCTTATGTTGGCTCATTAATTTCTAGTAAAAAATAATAAAATCACATAACGTAATCATTTTGGATCATTTGTGATTATAATATACAACGTTTAGTTACATAGCAATATAGCGCGATTATTTATTTAAACATCGTTTATTTATCCCAAATTACTGGACATTTGTGAAATTTTCCACGCACGCGTCCTCAAGAAAAATCATTTGGGTAAGCCCGATATAATACCTCACACGCAGCCTCAAGAAATTATTATTTGGTAAGCCCTAAAATAAATTGGTATATATCCCACTTTATATAAATTAAATTCATAACGTGTTGAATTTAAGCGATAAAAAGTATGTATACAAAATGACTAATGATTTAAGATTTATATTAAGGTTAATTGTATAAGAAATCTCAACCTTTTACGTAATTGCAAATAAAGCTCAATTTTTTTCAACTTTGCAAAAAAAAAAAAAAAAAAAATATCAAACCTTTATTAAGCGTTACAATTTTGTCTCGAAAGAAGATTTCGGCCAACGCACGCTGACATGGTTGATCGGAAAACTGACATGGCACGAGAATTTTGACGTGATAATCAATATTTTATACTCGGTGATAAAATAATGGTAACATTGACGTGACATTCCTACGTGTAAGGGACGTGACATGGAGTCTTACATGTAAAATAATGTGTCATCGAGTATAAAATATTAATTGTCACGTCGAAATTATGGTGTCACGTCAGTTTTTTGATTGCCATGTCAGCTTGCATTGGTCGAATCTGTTTTCGAGACAAAATTGCAATGCTTAATAAAGGTTTGATATTATTTGCAAAATTGAAAAGGTTGAATTTTATTTGTAATTAAAAAAAGGTTGAAATTTTTTATGCAATTAACCCTTTATACTATATATATCGATGTAATATCTGTATAAAATACTCTACACCAAAAGATTTTTTAAAAGAATATATATATAAATAAAAAAAAAAAGAAAAAAAATCAGCAGATTTTTTGTGGCACACGTTTCACGTTTGCCTGTCATGTCCATTTATTACTTGTTGACGCGATCTAGTCTAGCATTAAAGGCCCTGTCCTGACTGTCCAATTCAATTCCATCTTTTGAAACCACAAAAAATGTTCAAACTATTTTTTTTTTTTTTTTTGGTCCTTAAATAAATTTGTATGGATCAAAATTGAAAGTCATACAACCGAGTCGGCTTTTAAGAGCATAGTAGGTAATCACAAGTTGGTTCCTCACTCGTGAGAACAATAATAACGAGGACAATGTTCTTTTCCAACCAAGATCTTCCAAGTGCTAAAGCATTTGACATCAACCATCTCCAAAAGTTATCAAAATTTTATACTTCAACGCCTAGACTTCTTCTCCCAAATTCGGCAAATTCGATCCTACCCATGTGGACACTGCCCACATGGGGCTTTTTACCATTGATTTACACATAAACACACACACACCCACATGGGTGTGTGTGAAATCAACGGTAAAAAACCCCATGTGGGCAGTGCCCACATGGGTAGGCTCGAATTTTCCCCCAAATTCGGCAAGAACACTCGAAAAAAGAGCAAAAATACTATTTTATTATTTTGTGTCGTGATTGAGATTTCCAAACACTTTTCAGCCTCTCATTTCTTACTTGTCAGTCTCGTCTCGTCCTCCACTTTGCCTGCAAAATCATCCAATTGGACACTAATTTTGCCCACGTTTTTGGGCTGTGTGGAGACCCATTTTTTCGTGGTCTCCAAAAATTGCCTCCAACTGCAACCGCCTGAGTTTGTCCCTTTGGATAGATACACACATACAGCTGATAAAATATATCATCTAAGAGTGTTTGGATGAGATGGTTTGGGTCTCTTTCAGCTTAACCAGTGGTCTCGTGTTCGAGTCCTGAGAATGCAGCAGTGTTAAAAACTTTTGAGGGAGAGCTTTGCCGTCCTTGTGGTCCTACCCGGCTCGATTCCGGATTAGTCGGTTCCCCTGTGGTTCCGGAAACCAGAAGGTTCCTGTATAAAAAAAAAAATAAAAATATATCACCTAATTTAGTGTGGATGACAAATTTGCTTAAATATCACCTAATTTTAAAGCATGATATGATTTAGTTAAAAAGTATCTATTTCATTGTCTAATTTATTGAGTACAAAATAAAATTGTGAAGAATTGACATATTATTCTTATTGTAATTACTTATACATAGATTAAAAAAGTTTTAGGAATCTTTGAAAACTTAACTAGCTGATGAAATATTTGATTTCAAAACAATGTAGATTTTATAATCATATCATTTATTTGCTACGTTTATGGTTTGTAATTATCCTATAATTTCAAATTCTTTCTAATTGAATATAGTTTTCGGGTATTCTAAAAATTTTTGAGATTATTTAAATTAAGGGATAATGCTCACCTACCTACGGTGGACACATATTAATATGTCCACCGTTTATGTGGCATGCACACATTGGTGATGTTAATATGTTCAAAAAAATACATCACCTATGTGTGCATGCCACATAAGCGGTGAGCATATTAACATATGTCCACCGTGGGTAGGTGAGCATTACTGTCAAATGAAGGAGTACTTTGAATTTTTCTTTTTTAGTTTAGTAAAGCGATTCCAAATTTTTGGAAAGATTGATAAATATTTTAATTTGTATATAATAAATGTTAAAGTGGAAAAATATTTACAACATCTTAAGAAATTGAAATTTAAAAGTCAGAAAAAGAGGAAAAAAAGACGTAACATTGAAAAAGGAAAAAAAAAACATAAGAAAAAAAAAATTGTCATGCTTCATAGAAGAATTTAGAATAGATACTCGTAGTTTATTTGACTTATCATTGTTAATAGTTCTACATATCTAATTAAGGATATTAAAATCGAATCAAAACAATATCCACGAAAAAAAAAAGAAAACAAAATTTAAATTTGTACATCAAGATAAGATGGAATGCATATCTATTAACAAAAGATAATAATGTCACTTTCAAAAAATTACGAAAATTTCAAGTGGGAATTGCCGAAAAATTTCAAAAAAACATTTCCATAAGTCGTAAAAACCAAAAATTTGAGCGGAAATTATCATGTTAATTTTATATTTTTCTTTCTTATTGCTATTATATAATAACAGATTTCTATTCTCGAAAAATATTACATATTAAAATTTTTGTATATAGACAACTTTTTTATATATTAATAATGAACAAAATTAATGATTGGGCATTTTTTGTTAACTAGAAATGGTCATTTACAATGTTAATATCTACCGGCCTTTTTCAATTCAAATTAACTTCTTGCCCCACTTAGGTGAATGAATATGATGTGCAAGTTAATTCTAACCAATTCTTGACATGTTGGATGTCAACTCCTCTCTAAATTGGCAAAACCAACTACCACATTTTCAAACTAGACTTAAATGCACATACAATATTATCAACTTATAGGTCAAATAGTAGAGGACTTAGAGCTATATTTAGCACCACATAAGTAGTTATGTACACACATTTCAATTTGCTAGCTAAAAAAGAAGGTGAAAAAAAAAAGAGAAAAACATGGACAGTGAAAGCAAAGGCCATGCCATAATGATCTCAATGCCATACCAAGGACACATTAACCCCTTCATAAATCTTGCCCCCAAGCTCGCTTCCAAGGGCTTTACCGTAACTTTCGCTCATCTCGAATTCGTTGACCATCAATTGTCCAAAGCCCACACCAACACTAACGGCACTACTAAACCCGACCCGTTTTTCAAAGCCCGAGAATCGGGTCTCGACATACGCTACACGACCATTACCGATGGTTTGCCACTGGAATACGACCGTGAACTCCACTTTGACGAGTATTGGGAGATCATATTGCGCGACTTCTCTAATCATGTGGACGAATTTGTCGGGAAAATGATTCAATGTGATCCGAGCTCAACTTATTTCTTGGTAGCGGACACTCTCTACCCATGGCCTTCAATCATTGCCGATAAGTACGATATTGTGAGCGTCTCGTTTTGGACTCAGCCGGCCATGGTGTTCACCACGGCTTACCATTGGGACCTTCTGACTGAAAGGGGTCACTTTCCATGTCAAGGTACGTACATTAAGCATGCGCAAATTAATGTGATCATTTGGTTTTGATAAGTGAAATGTTGTATCTTGGCCAGTATTGTTGTGAGATGTAATTATTTATCGATATAGTAAAGTAGTTAAGTTATTAATTATGTACGTGTTGTTCGTGTACCCAGCTCAACATTCCTATTTTTTTGTGTATAAGTTTTTAATTTGATCATTTTTCTTGTTCTGCAGATAAATTTGAGGATATAGATTACATCCCTGGAATCAAGTCAATAAACACGAAAGATTTGTCGTCATATTTTGTGGTAACCGACTTCGATGATATATTCTACAAGGTTGAGAGCATAGCATTCAAGAGAGTGAAGAAAGCCGATTTTATCTTACACAACACCGTTGAAGAATTAGAGCCCGACGTATTTCCGGCTCTCAATCAATACCAGCCCAACTACGCAATTGGCCCAATAAATTTCTCGGTTAAAAACGTCATGAGCAAGAGCTTATGGTCCGAGTCGGACTGCACCCTGTGGCTCGAGTCCAAGTCTCCCGACTCGGTTCTTTACGTGTCGTTTGGAAGCTTTGTTCACACTAGCAAGGAGATTATTGAAGAAATAGCTTATGGGCTTCTCTTAAGTGGTGTGGACTTCATATGGGCTATTCGAGAAGGTATCCTTGACACTCTTGATGCTAATGCTTTGCCCTCTGGGTTCGAAAACGAGGCTAAGGATAAAGGGTTGGTGGTCCCGTGGTGTGATCAAATTAGGGTTCTTTCGAACCCTGCGATAGGTGGATTTCTCACGCACTGCGGGTGGAATTCGACTGTGGAGAGCATATGGTGTGGCGTGCCCATGATATGTT
>CACSLK010027829.1:16385-27509 GCA_902706635.1 Striga hermonthica | reverse complement strand
CCAATCAACCGTCCCCAGAGCCTGAAGAACCTGAGAATCCCGAGCCTGAACAACGTGAGATTTATTTACTTAACAGAAAGATAAATTTTTTTGACTTTTATCTTTTACTTTTTAATTTTTCTCAAGTCCAATTTGTGATTTTTTACTAAATTAATTACACAGGTGAAGAAGACTCAGATGATGAAGAAGACTCAAATGAAGAGAATGAGTCGGATCCCGAAGATCTCACACAGACCCTTACACCCTCGTCTTCTTCACGGCCAAAGGTTCGGAAGGGGTTCCGAGTGCGCAAACCTAGGGATCCCTTTACTCCTTCGTAGTTAGTTTGTGTTAGTTTATGTTTGAATGAAAAACGGATTGTTTTGTATGTATAAACTTTATTTTGACCTTTTTGGTATGTAGTGTTTTTTTAATAAATTATTGCGGTTCATCTTTTTTTATATTATGTTGGATTATTATTTGGTGAATTGATTGGTATTAGTTGGTTGAGCAGGTTTATTTGGTTGTGATTGGTTGAACAGGTTTATTTCGTATGAGATATTGAACAAGTTCCGGTTTATTTCGTTTAAAAAATGAATGCCAATTTTTTTTCTACAGATTAAAACGTATTTACAGAATACGTTTTATTTATTTTATTACAAAAACGTATTCCTGGAATACGGTTTATATTCAAATTGAATTAGGGCAAAATTGAATTTAGGGGAAAATTGATTTCTTCATCGAAAACGTATTATCCAAATACGTTTTATAATTGAAAATATTTTTTCCCGAAAAAATTTTATTTTTAAAAATTATAAAATTATTTTTATTTTACAAACGCATTTACAGAATGCGTTTTATAATTAAAAAATTTATTTAATTTTTTTTTTTATTATAAAACGTATTCCTATTATACGGGTTACTTTAAAACGTATTTCGGTTATGCGTTTTCACTTAATTTAATTATGTTCATTAAGTTTTTTAATCATTCTTTCAGAATACGTATTATGGAAATACGTTTTTACCCTAAAAAACGTATTATCGTAATACGTTTTACAATTAAAAGCAATTAAAAACGTATTCCCAAATACGTGTGTTTGATTTTGTTCCACTTTTTTTTTTTTTTTTTTATTGTCCACTTGTTTTTTTTTTTATTTTTAAAGAAATAAAAAAATCCAATTTGGTAGGTGGGGAATAAATTAATTTATTTTATCGAAAAAAAATAATAAACTTATTTAAAAACATTATTATACACATATAAATATATAAATTTGTTTAAGTTATTTTAGGCGGATAAAAACTCGTAATAATATTTATTTATACAAATAAATGTCATCGCTCTGATTAAATTATTTCCTACAATACAACATTCAAAATGAGAGTAAGTATAATTATAAAAAATAGACATCCTCCCTATATATAATTCCCGAATGCGCTGAGCCTACGTGGCTGTTTCTGGTGCTTTGGAATCCTACTTGGCGAAGAATCATGCTTCGTAATTAGGTTTGGACAAATAATATTGATATATTAATAATTAATAATTTAGGTTTGGACATTCCATAAATATTATTTAGCTAACTTAGGTACTTTAATATCACTTTTACTAATATAACCCTATAATTCTTTGTAATTTTATATAATGAGACACTAAGTGACTAATATATTCCTGACTTTTGATTTTTTTCCTTCAATTAGTTATTGAATTGTAAATTTATTTTAAAAGTTGATAACTTTTGTATTTCATATCGGTTTTACATATATGATATATCAAATTAATCATCTTTTGATGATCTTCGATTTGATATCCATATTGTATATATGAAATAAATAAATTATATTTATCTATATAATAATAAAAAATAATAATATTTATTAAAAATCATTAGAAAAATAAAATTATTTATCAATTAATATATTTATATTTAATGTAATTATATGTTGTAAGTTAAAAAAATTATTATAATGTAACACATGTAAGTCGCACAAATAAAAAAGTGTCATACTAAATATATAATAATATATATATTTTTATAAAAGGTATTGAAATTTTTAATTAATTTTTCTCATTAATTTTATATTTTAAGAAAAAATTAGCAAGCACCCGTGTAATACACGGGCGTTGTACTAGTGTTATAAATTATAAATAAAATCTAATAGAAGAACTATCCATAAAACTAAATATGGTTGGATGGATGAACTAACCTGAATTGATGGTCTCATATAAATCGGATTTTATGTTTTAAATAGTTATTAAGATAAAGTCTTGTCGTCACTAATGCTACAATTTATGGAAAAATAAAAAATAAAAAATAAAGAAATTACCTAAATGGCATTTTCATAAGGTCTTGGGGCAGTACAGTCATGTCACGTAAAATAGGAGCATTGAAAATCAAAAGCTAGCATATGACAATTAATGCCCCCAATAATATTGACTATGAGTGTAATCTATGGATTAAATTACAGCCACTATGACATTTTAATTTGTGACATTATGTTTTGTTAATTTAATTTAATATATAGGGAGAGATATTGAATATTTATTTTTAGAGGAAACACACGTCTAAGGAAAAAGAGAAGCTGGTCGGGATGTGGATATATCAGCTAGAGGATAAAACATACAAGATGGATAATAGGGTGGAGCCACAAGAGGAAATGGTCTTGCGGGCGATGATCTTGAAGCAACTTTGAACGAGTAGTTTTCTCTGCGACTTATTACCCTCCTCAGCAGGAAGGCCATGTTTTCCGAAAACAAAATGAAAGAAGAAGATAAAAATAAAAAAACCATATTCAATTTCTTTGTTTTCGAGATTTGAGATCTGTTTTTATTGTTATCTTCGTCTTTCATTTTGTTTTTTCAAGAAACATGGCCTTCCTGAATGGATATTGTAGTTGATTGTAGACATTAATGTAGTTATTTATTACATATTATACTTGGTAGAGATGTAATTATTTGTGTATGAATTATATTTTTTTTCAATATTTTCATTATATTGTAGGATAGATGAAAATTTCCCAAAATCTAACTCAACTTAATTTTATTTCATCTCAAAATCTAACTCAACTTTAATTCAATCCCACTATTTTTAATATTATTCATATAATTAAATAATACAAACCAATCATTCTTACACATCAAATCAACTTTAATTCACTATTCATCCACTCACATAATTTTAACTATCAATCATTTTCAATCATTTATCTCTTACTTTTACATCAAATCAACTTTAATCATTTAATTTAAATATTATATTAATACATTCTTAAAATTCCACTAACAATTAACTATACTATCTTTTTTAAAATTAACTATGGTTAACTAAAATAATTCATTTGAACAAATTTTTTCATAAACAATCAATCCCTGAATAGTTTAGTTTAGAAACCCAATACTGAAACCATGGGCCAGAACAATCATCTGTCCCTATACGTCTGAAACTGCGGCCCAATAACAATTAATGCCCCAAAATCGCGTTAATAACGATATACATACATAAAGGTTAAACCTCAGCTAGCCTAGCCCTCTTTTCACAGTCTCAACACTCAATTCTAGGGTTTCTGATTTTTCAAATCAAACCGAATCAGAACACCAGATTTCATAATTTGCGTGGGCAATGGGCGGAAAGTGCCCTCACAGGAGCGTGAAGAAGCGCCGATACTCGCACAAAACTGCTAGGCGCACCAAATTCCTTGTCAAGGATATCCTTTTTATTGCGTTTATGTGGATTTTTAATCAGTGCTTTTGTTTCGTTGTAATTGTTCGTAATCATGCTTGTTTTTTCTTGACTTGTGATTGTTTACGCGACGATGCTGTTTACGATGAGCTTCAGAAAGTGGAGGGGAAGAGTAAATCCATGCCCGTAGATGAAGACCTTCCTGGGATGGGCCAGTATTATTGTTTGCACTGCGAGTAATTTGCCAATTCATGCATTTATCGATCAATTCTTTTTATTTTTTTTAGGGAATTTTCGTGTTCGTTTTTGCTTTTTAGCTCACATGGGGTTTTTTCGACGTGTATTTCAGTCGATATTTTGCTAATGTGACGGTGAGGGATGAACACTTCAAGACCAAACGGCATAAGAAGCGGTAATTTTACTCTTATGTTACTACGTCTTTTTCAATTTTATGCCTCTAGTGTTTGTTCCTATGTTGTGTGAGTTAACCTAACCGTGGGCCGGGTGAACGAGTCATAGGGGTGAAGAAAATGGATACTTATATCAAAACGTTGTAGTTCTCTGTATTGTTTTTCATAGTGTGACATTTTCTGTTAAAAGTATGCATATTTGTGGGAAGAATATGCCGGCCTAACGAAAAACCTCTATTGTTCTTGTAATTGTAACTTGTCATTATTTTTATTTTTCTGTTTGTTTGTTGAAACTTGAAACTTTTAGTAGTTTGGGAGAAATAGAGTTATAGTTTTAAGGATGCCGAGCTTTAATTTATTCTAGATCATGGTTTATCAAGGCAAAAACATATTGGAGTATTAAAGTAATAAATCCGTACCAAGATTGAGTTTTTCATGAACTTCAGTTGCTGGTAAATTTGGGGATCGGTTTTTGAGTAGCTGAAATTGTAAAGTGAAAAGAAATAAAGGGGACCCTAACGTATGCTTTGTTCACAAGAATTAAGTGGAAATATGGGTTTCATTTATATGAAGTAATTCAGTTCATATCAATTTTATACAAACTATTTATAATACACCCGTATATTTCTTAGCTAAGTCTCTGACTTCTCGATCACTTTATGAGTTACCAATAACTCTGAAATACCTTGGACATAGGAATACATTGTACTAGAACAGTTTAGATCAAGAGTTTTCTTTTCGTTAAAGAATGAAAAATTGAGGGTCAAATTTTTTATCCAGAACTTTGAGCAGCATTCTACTTTATATTATTCAAGTTTCTGAAGGACATTACTTAATCCACTCATGATGTTTAAATTTGTTGAGAAATTCTAATTTCCAATCCGTCATTGATGATGCATGTGTTAACCTATCCGACTAAAGTTTTATAATAATCTCACATTTTCATGCAGTTTGAAGCTAATGATGGGACCTGCCCCACACACCCAGTTGGATGCCGAGCTAGCTGCCGGGATGGGTATGCCTGACAATGGTCCAAAGTTAATGTCTATGTAAAGTTAGGTCTTACGGTCGAACGTGATTTTGACTTACGGGCAGATATCGATATCTTCAAGAGATGCCTACAGGGGTTTTTATGAGTTGATTTTCCATGATAAGGTTTTGTAGCGGCCAAGACAATCCTTTACTTATCTCATATGATAAGGTTTGCTAGCTGTAGCTCTATTTCGTTCAGTTGTATCTGTTACATTCTAAAGATATTGTTTCTGTTACATTCTGTGATGACCGATGAGAGACATTGATTTGGTTGTTTCACAATGAAAAAGCACAAAAGTTTGTGGTTTCTATTGCCAAAATAAGTATGAAAGTAAATGAAATGGGACTATGAGGCTGGGCTTATATGGATTTCGGTTTGTTTTGGAACGTGTATTGGCAACCGTTTCTTGGTTACGAGCTGTAATGGCCCGGTTAGCTCAATTGTGATTTTATTCGGTGGCGCGTCGGATTTGGTTGGACCATATGATAGATTCGTATTCTGTAGTCAGTATTGGTTTCTCTTTAGGCTGTCATTTTATAAGATGATGACTTTGGGAAAATTAGTTAATGAAATTCTGTAAAAGTGTACTAAAAAAAGTGTTTTTTCCGTGCCGGGTTGAAATCCGAGCTGGGCCCGGAACCGTGGTCAACGGGTTTGACCGGGCTGGGTTGGCAGGTCGGTTGACCCGTGGCCACGTCTACTTGAGTAAAGAGGGAACAACGTGGGCCCCATCGCCATCCATGCACAGACACAAAATGCTAAAAGACATTATTAACATCATCATACAGAGTCCATCGTGCACTTCTGCTAAAACTAAAAGACACTATTTAATCATCATGCAGAGTTCATCGTGCTTCTGTCATCTTCCCCAATTTCGATAATTCGATACCTCTGTTTTTTTTTTTCTCTTTTTTCTTTTTTCTTTTCCAGCACACACACACTCGCCCAACACTCTCATGAGTTACTAACACCTTTCCATAATGAGGTCTTATAATCATGTCCCTTTGTCTTGTTTCACTCATCGAAACTTTCCTTTCACAAATTTTGCCTCCACCACGTGAAAGTTGGCCATATAATTGATGTTCCACTCCCACTTTCTCTTTTATGTTCTTCTCAATCGTATTGGAGCTGTAAACGAGCCGAGATCGAGCTCAAGCTTTAACGAGCCGAGCTAGACTCGTTTAATTTAACAGCACTACACATTATTAAACTAAGATGCCAAAAATTCATCCAACAGTAAAAAAAGGCACTAACCCTCACTCAAGACACAATCCTATTCACAAAGGGTCCTCTAATCTAAGTAGAATTTGTTCGAATTCACGTGTGGAATTTGAAATTCAGAACTTCTATTGACAACGCTAAAGCGAAGAAATTCTTGAGGTATGTAACAACAATCAATCACATAATAATCCCAAATAACTACTTCACTATACCAAAAATATAAACAAAATACTCAAAAAATACATTACTTCCAATCTCCAAAACATCGGTCTCATCAAATCACGATCTGAAACTGGACGACGAACTCGAACCCGGCCCGTTAACCGCATCGCCACCGTGCCCGTTCGTGAGTCTCTGCAGATGTATCATGCGAGCGTATATCCCGTCAGGGTAGTTCTTCATCAGGTGCGCGTGGGACCCTTGCTCAACCACCTTCCCCTCGTCCAGCACCGCAATCACGTGCGCGTTCCTTATTGTCGACAGCCTGTGGGCCACCACAATTGTCGTCCGACCCACGCACGCTTTTTCGAGCGCCTCCTGCACGCACCTCTCCGACTCCGCGTCCAACGCGCTCGTCGCCTCGTCAAGCACCATAATCTCCGCCTTCCTCAAAAAGGCTCGGGCGAGCGCTATCCTTTGCTTCTGCCCACCCGACAGCTGTACCCCACGCTCCCCCACGTGCGTTTTGTACCCGTCGGGCAATGACGACACGAACTTGTGCGCATTCGCCAGCGTGGCGGCCTCGACGATCTCGGCCTCCATGGCTGACTCCCGACCGTAGGCTATGTTCTCGTAGATCGTGGTCGAAAAGAGGCACGGTTCTTGCGGGACCACCGCCACGTGGCGCCTAAGCGACCGGAGGTTGTACTTTCGGACGTCCTTCCCATCGATCGTCACCCGTCCAGACGACGGCTCGTAGAATCTCTGCACGAGGGCGACCACGGAGCTCTTGCCGCACCCGCTCGGGCCGACGAGGGCTAGGGTCCGCCCGGCTCGGGCCCGAATGGTGAGGTCGCGGAGAACGGGAGAATCGGGCCGGGACGGGTACGCGAAGTCAACGTGCTTGAGCTCGACCTCGCCGCGGAGGCGGTCGGGGGCGGGGGCGGCGGACGGGTCGTCGGGCTCGATCTCAGTGGCCCGGTCCAGAAGGGCGAAAACGGAACGCATGGCTCGACCGCCTTTGATGAAGTCGGGGGCAAGGGTGAGTGTCTCGGCTGCCCCGTTTGCGGAGACCATTAGGACCATAAAGACGCGGATTGCGCGGGAAAAGTCGGAGAGTCCGTGGCGGACGAGCCACGAGGCATACCAGAGGCCGAGTGCGTAGGAGGCGTAGAGGGCAAATTGGGCGAGGCCGTAGCCGCTCCCCGCTATTTGGCCTTTCCAGAAGGCGCGGTGAAGAGGTGACCGAAGGCTGGAGGTGAAGAGTGCGGCTATCTTGGGCTCCGAGTTGAAGGCGGCAACCGTGCGAAGGTTGGAGACGGCCTCGCCGGCCAGTTGGGTAGCTTTAGCGTGCGCGGCTTCCAAGTCGCCGGAGAATCCATTCATGAACATTTTCTGATCATGTATATTTTTAGTTGAGTATATAATAATTAGGTTTGAGTGTTTCTGCTACAATAAACACGACTATACGTAAAAACCCGAAAATTACCTGCAAAACGGTGGCGGCAACCACGACAGGGAACACGCCGATGAGCACGAGGGCTAGTCGCCACTGGAGAACGAACCCGGCCGTGCAAGCCACGAGCATCAGTGCCGAGTTCTGCATGATGACGGAGATCCGGTCACCGATGGCTGAGCGAACATTGTTAGCGTCGAGCGCCAGCCTGGCAGCCACCCTCGAGCTCTCGTTCTCCTCCATGTCGAACCACGCCATCTCGTTTCTCAGCACTGCCTCCAGCATCTTCTCCCGGACTCGCCTAGTCAGATTTTCACCGACCGTATCCCAGAAATAGTGTTGCAGCGTGTTGAAAATGAGCGCGGCTGACGAAACACCTATCAATAGATAGCAATATTTCGCGATTTGTTCGATCATGTATGCGTGGTTTGGATTGTAGTATACGCTGAGGACAGCGCTCAGGACGTAGGCAAAGAACGCGCTGAGGGAACCGCAGACGACGGACCCCACCGAGCCGAGAAGGGCGTGGGCCCACTCGGGAGAGTTCATCTTGACAAGTCGCCAGAAAGAGCTCGCCTGCTCCTTGAACGCGAGCCTCTCGTGTCGGTAGCTCGGGTAGCCGCCTTCCAACGAGAGGCTGAAGTCGGACGTCGAGAAGTCGGAGAGCCTCCTTGAGTAAGGCGAACGGCCATAAGACGAGTTCCGGGTGATGATTGGCGAGCTCACCGAGTTTCTTGCGCTCGACGGCCTGCGTGCAAAGTTTTCGATAAGTTTCTCATTATCCATATATAAAATTTATCTCAAATACATATATATATACACCTTGCACTGCTTTTTCGAGCATTGTTGACAGCTGCCTCGTGAGCGGCCTCCTGCATTCGGATGAGCTTTGCGTAGAGACTGTTTTCGCCTCGAGCGATGAGGTCATCATGGGTCCCGATCTCGAAAACGCTGCCCTGCTGCAAGACGGCCACGAGATCAGCCTTTCGGATGGTGGAGAGACGGTGGGCGATTACGAGAGTTGTCCTACCGATCATGAACCGGTCGAGGGCCTCCTGAACGAGCTTTTCTGATTCGGAATCCAAAGCGCTCGTGGCCTCGTCCAATAGAAGGATGGCCGGGTTCTTGAGCATGGCTCGTGCAATGGCGATTCTCTGCTTCTGCCCGCCCGACAGCTGGAGACCCCTCTCGCCGACCTGTCATTTTTTTCGAGATCAACTGTTGTTTTTAATGAATTAATTAAAGTTTTGTAATTTACCTAAAATCCATGTTAAGAAAATTCAATGAGGTCCATAAATGTTAGCAGCAGGGTAGGCATGATTTCTTTTGTCTTGTGTTTTTCAACTTATGGTCCATCCCCCCCACATAGATTGAGAGTTTTCTTGTTTTTACATGTGAAAAAGGGAACTGAATAAGCACTTGGCACATGCATTGTTCACTCAAACCATGTTACCTTATTATTAAAAAATGCATCAAAAAAACATCACCTCATATTTGACTTCATATAAAAAAAAAAAATGTTGGGTTGTATGTTGACCAGTATTTACTTGTCCTAATGAATAGCCTGTGGCAGTGGAAGCATAAATCATAACCAGTACTGACTCCAAAAGAAAATGTGTTTGTATTGACCTGAGTGTCATAGCCATCTGAAAGCTTGACGATGAACGAATGCGCGTTAGCTACTCGGGCAGCCTCTTCGATTTCGACCAAACTAGCATCGGGCCTTCCCAAGAGTATGTTTTCTTTAATGGTGGTGGCGAATAATGCAGGCTCTTGGCTTACCAGCCCTATTTGCTGCCTCAACCATCTCAACTTTAATGCTTTTATGTCATGGCCATCTAACAGCACTTGCCCTGACATGTTATTTACAAAGACTATTTTCATAAATGAACTTGAAAATGAAAGCACTGGACTACACTACACAACCAAGAAAATTATCGAAAGGATCAATCTCACCTGAAGTGGGATCGTAAAATCTCTCGATGAGGGACACAACCGTACTTTTCCCCGAGCCGCTACTCCCGACTAGGGCTATCGTCTTCCCAGCGGGGACAGTAAGAGAGAAATCTTTCAGTATTTGAGTCTCGGGCCTTGAGGGATAGCAAAAGTCCACGTTCTTAAGCTCCAATTGCCCGGTTATAGAGTTCAACTCCAAACCCGACTCGTTATTTCTCTCGACACTCGGTTTGTGGTCGATGATTCGGAATATTTTGGCAGCCGCCACTCGTGCCTTTGCAAACGCTGCCATACTCGGAGCAGATTGCCCGAGCGCACTATCCATAAAAAAAGCAAGATTTGCATCGTTTTATGCCGAGATTATATCAATTAATGGTGATAAAATTCGTAATATACATATTTTACTTACAGTCCACCAATCATGACGGCAAACATTGTAGCTATTGCAAGGCCTCCGTTCGTGAAATGGTGCCGAACAAGATACCCACCGTACCATAGCAGGAGCGCATAACAGCAAAATACCGTAAAATATGTTGCCCCAAGCCCCAAACCTTTGGCAAATCCAATTTTGTACCCAATCTTCTGGGCAACTTTCAAGGCTGCAGAGTAGGACTGTAGTGCCCTCGACTCTCCCACGAATGCTAAAACTGTTCGAATCTGGGCTATTGTCTGTAATTCGATATTAAACTCAGATTCATCATTTCCAAATTATTTTCATAAGAAAAAGCTAAGATCATTTAGCTTACCTGTTCTGCAATATTTCCTGCTTGTGAAAGAGCTTCTTGGCTTTTGCCGGAAAGCTTCGCTAATGTGACCGTGTGAATGCCACCGATAACGGCTATCAATGGAACTACGGCAAGAGTTACCAAAGACAATTGCCAGACTGCACTAAAACCCACTACAAATCCAGAAACACATGTTGCTAGGTAGTGCAAGAAATTCCCCAGCTGAAGAAGATAAACAAGGCCTAATCAGAAATTAAAATCAAGAAAATCCCAAATTTGGGATTTTGATTATTCTGCTTCACCTTTTCACTAATTGCATCCTGGACCATAACAGCATCCGTGTTAATGGCGAAAACAACATCGGATGTTCGAACCTCCGTGTCGAAGTACTGAATGTCTTGGTTTAAAGCAGCTTCTAAATACTTAATCCTCATTTTCGTCGACTGTCGCTCTCCGGTCCACATCCAGCAAGATATCTCTGCAGCCAATCACAATAAATCCTTGCTTCAAA
>CACSLK010027829.1:5889-16342 GCA_902706635.1 Striga hermonthica | reverse complement strand
CTAAAAAAATGTCGAAAACTCGAATAAAGATTGAATTTTTATCCCCTTTTCTTTCCATTTCAAGATTCACCTGCCCATGAAGATGCCCATATGGCAGCTCCCACAACCAGAAAGTATAATGCATACTGCAAAACAACAGAAAAAAATCAAAGTTTCAAGAAAATTAAGAAACCAAAACCCAAAACAGAAAAATAAAAAAAAAAATAAAAATAAAAAATCAATGCATACAACCTTCAGAACTTCCTGCGACATTTTATCGACATCGTTGGCATTGGACCCGAAAGAGTTCACGAGATCGGCGAAGAACCTAAGGAACAACGGCAGGGAGCTGCCGTGCACAACCGCGCCGGCCGTGCCGATCGCCATCAGCAGATAGTCCAGCCCGTCAGCGAACCGGAAAAGCTCCCCGAACCCCACCGGCTGCGGCGGCGACCCGGGCTTCTCCGTCTCCCCGCCGCCAGAGTCTCCGCCTTCCTTCTTCCCACCTGCGGTGGGAACCTCCGCCGCCTCCGCCATCGAGGGTGTCTCCCCTGTCTCGACCCCTGCGCCGTTAATAGAAGTAGGGTTGACGGCCGTTTGAGCTGACACGACGAGCTCCAGGCCTTGAGCTTCAGTCCATCGCCACTGCTCGGTCGCCTTTATATCCTCTTCAAAATCTTGTTCAGTCATTCTAATTTTTATAAAAATAGTGCAATAATCATCAAGACTCCATTTTTATTCCTATTATAATATAGAAAAACAAAAAAAAAATGGAAAAATCAAGTGTCTCTTTCTCTTTGTTTTATTGGGTTTTTTTTTTTTTTTAATTATTATCTTCCTGTAATTTTGTGTCTTCTTCTACACGCTCTCATATCTGCCACACTTTTTGGGATTATTTTTTCAGTTTCTTGTTAGCTTCCCTCACAATTTATCTACCTTTCATCTTCCTCTTTTTACCCCCTTTTCTTTACAGTGGGGTAACTTGTTTCAGGTTTTACAGCAGTAAAAACACGCACACACGCACAGGTGACCTAAAATTGACAGATGATGGGAGAGTGAGACTGTGAGGAGCAGAGCGTAGAGAGAGAAAGAGACTTTGGCACCCGACAAGAGAATACTGTGTTGTAAGATTTCGGATCGGGTTTTTGACCAACTGTAGTGAAAAAAGAGTGGAATCGCGCATAGTTGATTTAACGGTTACGAACTCCGATAGAATTGTTCCGTAACCGACCTTAGCATCTCCCAAAAATAAAATAAATCGTATTTCATGATGTAGTAGTGGTTCATGTGAGGCAATAATTATATCTTTTGACCATAGATTGGCTAATTTTCAAATGAATATTGTGGTAGGATATATGACTATGAGATGGCCTATAAGATCACTTGGACTTTTTTTTTTTTTTTCTAAAGAACTAAAAACTTTTATTAGATTGACCTAGCTTCGCAATTGAATTCTTCAAAAGCTTGAATTAATTCATGAAAGATTGAGTTACACTTGTTTAGAATAATGAGCGGAGTTCGAACAACTAAATGGGTTCGTTAACTAAATAAACCTCGAGTTTGTTCGCGAATAATTTTTTTCTATTTAAATATACTTTTAAGGTTTTAATGAAACAATCAAGCCAAACTTGTTTGGACGTTTCAAAATATTTAAGAATAGCTCATTTAAAGTTCCAGAGATTTAAGACGACGATAGCAATTGCAGACTCGTAGATTTTTTGATTTTAAAGTTCGAGTATGACTTAACAAGTAAATTTAGGAAATGAGTCGAACTCTAGTTGACTTTTTTTTATTAAACTAGCTTAAGTTTGAACATGAGTATCTCAGTCTTAATTTCTCAACTCAATTAGCACCTCTGATATGAAATTATCAAAAATTTATGGAGCTATCGGATGGTTTTCTTATGGAACCATCCATCACTTAATGTATTGACACATATCCATAAGTCGTGTCATTCGATGACTCCGTAGCAAAACTGATAAAATTATAAGGTCTTTTATATTTGGGACTTTGCACGAGACTTACAACAGTTGATTACATTGAAATGGAATATATATTTCAAGGGAACTACTACAGTCCTTTTGACGGAATAATTTTGTCAGCGATATATTATCCACACAACATATTCTATTATATATCCAATAAAAAAAAAAATATTGACCATATCATCTCGTAACATAACCTTAATATTTTTCTATATTTCAATTTGTGTGTCCACATATATTTATTACGACAAATGTTGCTGCTGGCCAAGTTTAAAACTTGGGAGGTCAAAGGTACGAAAATCTATGTTACCTAAACTATTCATTGGTGATTTTATGTCACCCGTAAATGTGGCATTTTAAATTGTAGTTTTGCTTTCTTTTTCTTCGGGTTCATTAGTTAATGTAAATTGGCCTTAATGGTTTTTTTTTTTTTTTTNNTTTGGTAGTTCCGTATTTATATAATTCTACGTATATATATATATTTTGGTAGTTCCCTATTTATATAATTCTACGTTTATTTATATTTATATATATAAGGTACGCCCAAATAACATTGTAAAAAGTCCAACTTATACAGGTTGTATTTGGCGAGAATAATAAGTTAAATAAGTTGGTTATAGTATATATCCCCCTATATTAATCCAGAACGCGCTGAGTCTACGTGGTTGTTTCTTGTGCTTCGGAATCCTATGTGGCAAAATTACATGCTTCGTTATTAGGCTTGGGTAAATTTTAATTTAATTTCAAACTAAAAATAATTAGGTTCAGATTACCATAAGTATGTTGATTATTTATGGTCATGTTACATGTATTAATTGCATTTTAATATCATTTGTTATTATAACTATTGAATTGTATATATATTTTAAAAGTTAATAACTTTTATATTTTTTTTATCATTTCTACATATGTAATATATCAAATTAATCTTCTTTTGATGAGCTTCGATTTAACATCCATATTGTATGTATAAAAAAATAATAATTTATATTTATCATTATAACAATAATAAAATTATTTTTAATATTAATTAGAAAAATAAAATTATTTATCAACTAATATATTTATATTTCAAGTAGTTATATGATATAAGTTATAAAAACTAATATAATATAACACATGTAAGTTATAAGTAGCACATATCATTCTAAAATATATAGTAATATATTTTTTTTTGTAAAAAAGTAAACTAAATTTAATATAGTTTTCTCATTAATTTAATTTTAAGAATATTTTTTTAACAAGCACCCGTGTAATACACGGGTGTTGTACTAGAACATTCTATGTATTTAAATAAGTTTCATTTATTAAGATATGATCTATATTTATATAATGGATTAATTCTTATCGTCATAATTGTCATGATTTTGGCAGGAATTTTTTTTTGTCTATATTTGATATTTAATTAATATTTATTTATTACCGAATTTTATGCATGAAAAACATAATGAATTTTTACACAATCAGTGATTATTACTCATTAACTACAAATTGGCTTTAACTGAATTTTTTATTATAGATTTGTTAGATATTTTTTCAATAAGATCTTATATTAATTTAATAGTAGTTTATTGGCGCAATTCAAAAAATTATTATGGAAATTGATTTGATTAAATATATTATCATATAGGGTTCTAGGTAGTAATTTAATTAATTATATTCACTATTCAGATATACCTAAAATATTTGATAAAATAATCAAAATAATTATGTTTAAATGATAATAACTTAATAAATGTTAAAATATTAATAAAAATTTCTAAAATATAGTCGATTTAACTCTAAAAATGTATATCCCTATTGAATATATCATATGCAGTGATAATACTATTGAAAATTTAAATAATATACTAATAAACATAAAATTTGATGGTAAATATATATATTTTTTCTTATATACTATTTTGTAAATGGAAATGAGTTAATAAAAAGGCATTATAATAATTTAAATTACAACACTTGGTAATTATGGAAATATATAATATACCTAAATATTTGAATAGATACTATGTAACTCGTTATACAAGTAGAAAAAATGAATTAAATAAATAATATAAATAAAAAATAAAAATATAAAAATAAAATATTTAACATAAAAAAATTGTATGTTGCATAAGGATTAAAGTTACTAAAAATTATAATTTATTTATTAAAGTTTTTAACATTTAATGGACATAATAATTATAGCGGAAGATAAATATTATGGTTTAAACGTTGTTCAATTATCAAGCAATGTGCAAAGTATGAATTGTTAAAAAAAATTATAAAACAATGATAAACGATAATTTTATAAATACATACAAGTAATTTGTATTCAAATATCATATGATTTTATACATTTAAACTTATAAATAATGAATTTATATATTAAATAGTCAAATATATATATAAAAATATATTAACAATAATAATAAATAAATATCATATTATTACTTCATAGAATATTGTTGAGAGTATAATTTCGTACTTTATTAAATAGATTTAAAATATTTAAATAAAAATATTTTTTGTATTGCACCACGTGCATCGCACTGGTATCAATACTATTATTTCAATAATGCGCAAATCTTCTCAAATGCTTATTGAGGCAGCGCTTAAAAAAATGTTCACTACAGGAAAATGATGAAATTCCAACGGAAATCTTTGCCAAAAGAATTATTCAACCGACAATTCCAACGGATATTTCAATACTATTATTTCCGTTGAAATTTTTCAATGGATTCCAATGGAAATTCCAACAAAAATATTCTGCTTGAATTGGTTTTCCATTGGAATTTCCGTTGGATTTTGACGATTCCAACGGTGGATTTTCCAACGGGGGTGGAAATAAAAATTCCAACGCAATTTGTTGGAAAAATTGCACTATTCGTCCATTAACTATACCCTCGTTGCACTTTCGTCCTTTAATTGTTTCCGGTTTACAATTGGTACACTAACTTTTTTTTTATAATTTTAGTCCAAAATGACATTTCGGTGCTCAATTTCGCCGGAATAGCTGATGTGGCGCCCATTCAGATCGAAATTTCCATTCTCGGTGTGATGTGGCACGAGGTGGCGCCTAGTTAGACCAGAAAAATTGCACTATTCGTACACTAACTTTACATTCGTTGCACTTCCGTCCTTTAATTGCTGCCGGTTTACAAAATCAGAAGAAAAATATTAAAAAAATTCAAAGAAAAATAAAAAGCTTTAAAACGAAAAAGAAAAATCAAAAGAAATAGAAAAAAATATAATTTTTTTATTTAATATAAATTATTTTTTAATTTAATAAAAAATGAAATATTTAATGATTAAATAAAAAAGAAATATTTAAACGAAATAAATTTATAATGAGTGATAAATATTTTTTATTTTGATGATTAAGTATTTAATACAAAAACAAAATATTTAATAAAAAACAAAAAATGTTTTTTTATTACATATTTAATTTTTCATTAAATATTTAACCATTATATAAAAAAATGATTATTAAATATTTATTACTCATGAAAATATTTATTTCGTTTTATATTTCTTTTTTTATTAAATATTTTTTTTATTTTTTTATTTAAATAAAAATATTTTTTCATTATGTTGATGTCGAAAATCGGACGATCAACGGTCAATCAAAAATCGAATATCTTGTAGTAAATTCAAGAACAAATTAGTAGAAATGGTGTTTTTATTTATTATATTGTGGAGAGGATTCTCTCTCTTTTTGTGGTGTTGAGGAAGACAAAAAAATAGTCCCCCCTCTCTCTCCTCATTTCCCATATATATATGGCCTTTTCCTTACAAGTGGACTAATTAAATAAGTAAAAAAGGTACATTATTATTTAATGTGAGATGATCATCGTGGGACCCACTTATGACTTTTGACGGTTCTGATATACATCGGTCTCCTTGGCAATTGTCTCGTTTACTGTAGGCGATTACTCCATGATATACGTGTAGTCCGATTTACATTGAGTTCTTGTTCGGCTCGGCGACGGGCGAACTCGACATCTGGGGGCCCGATCGGCTTTTAGATGATTAGTATTGTGTACCTGCTTGTATATTTATTTATCTCGTATTATCGGTTCCTCGGTTATTGGGCCGTATTTTATTATTTTGTTCATTATATAATTAATCGGAGCCAAATTGGGTATCAACACATTAAACAAAAAAAAAAGATAAATATTTCTTTTTTATTAAATATTTAACCATTAAATAAAAAATATTTATTTCTCATTAAAAATTTATTGTGTTTTTCATTTCGTTTTTTATTAATTATTTCGTTTTTGATTAAATAAAAAAATGTATTTTTATTTTAAAAAAAATATTTTTTTTGTTTAAAATCATTAAAGAAAATGATTTCTTTATTAATTAATATTCTTTTTTTATTAATTTTTTTATCCACATGTCTTTTTTTTTTCTTTTTAAAGTTTTTTTTTCTTTTGATTTTCTTAATATTTTATTTTCTTCTGATTTTGTAAATCGGAAACAATTAAAGGACGAAAGTACAACGAATGTAAAGTTAGTGGACGAATAGTGCAATTTTTCCGATCTAACTAGGCGCCACCTCGTGCCACATCACGCCGAGAATGGAATTCCGCTCTGACTGTGCGCCACATCAGCTATTCAGGCGAAAATGAGCACCGGAATGTTATTTTGAACTAAAATTACTAAAAAAAAAAGTTAGTGTACCAATTGTAAACCGGAAACAATTAAAGGACGAAAGTGCAACGAGGGTATAATTAGTTGACGAATAGTGCAAATTTTCTGAATTTGTATATTCCAACGGAAATTCATACGGTAAAAAGACGTTGGAAATATAGCCGTTGAAATCATTAAATTCCATCTAAAATTACAATGAAAAACACATTCCAAAGGAATATTTCTGTTGAAATTTCCGTTGGAACCATTCCAACGAAAGCTATACCATTGGAATATCCGTTAGAATTTCTATTGGAATATATTACCATAGAATTTTCCGTTAGAATATAACAATTATTTTGTAGTGGTTCATGATGTTTGTATTTCAGTCAGATTTACTTAAAAAAACTTTTATTATATCAAATAGCCTAATTCTCAATTATTGGCCACGAGCTCTGGTCAGCTGTCAACTTATAACAATTAACTAATAACATAACAATTAATTTATTAACTATGAGCTAAATTTAGCGAACATATATATTTTTAACTACGAGATAGATGGAATATCATTTCGTAGAATTAGGAGTGTAATGAGCAGAGCCGAGCCAAACTCGAGCCTTTGATGAGGCAGTAATGAAGCTCGAACCCGACTCGTTTATCAATATTAACGAACTAAAGTATAATAAAATTATATAAAAATCATATTTTGAAGCTTTATCAAGCAAAACTGTTAACTAAACAATCTCGTGAGCGACTCGTTTTAACCGCTCTAGATAAGGTAAAACTTGTGAAGATAAGTTTTTGTTTTGATAATCTTCTTTAATTAATTAAATTTAATATACATATAAGTTATTAATTAACTTAAAAATTGCAAAACACAAAATTCACGAATTTAGGGAAATTGGGAGAAGCAAAATTCTCTGTCAATTTCCAGTGATTCTTTAATTAATCAGATTAATTTAATTTCGATGAGGAATCTATAGATTTCATGGTTATTTTCTGACAACCTTATTGATTATCCAAGTGCGTTAATGTGTACTTTCTATAAATAAATATTTTTTAATTTCTCTTAAAGATATTTTATTTTATATGCTTTTATAGGATAATTATTACATGTTGATTAAGGTGGAAATATGTGGTTTAATTTGTATTTATCTCTCAAAGTAGAGGTTAAGGATGAAGGGTTTGATGACAAAATCTAGTGGCCACTCGATTATATCCTAATTTTTATTTGTGTGTTCTTTCATGATCCCACGAATTTCTTTATTGCTCTCTTTTTCTTTATTAGGGTCAATTATTACATGAGTTGAATTATTATTATATATTTTTTTTTTTTTACTTTTGGATTCATTTACCAACTTCTACAATTGTGATTTATTTGGATAACATATTATTTCATAAACATAGTTGTTAGACTATTAATATAATATATGTAGTATTATATTTTTATTTATGTTATTTCTTAAAATGTCATATTTAGAAAGTACATAAATCTATTCAAATGATTAGTTTTGTTATTGAGCCAACTGTTTGCTTCATAGCAAAATCGTTTATATATTATATCTATGTTTCGTTATTAATCAGTCCAACAATATCATTAACCTATATTTTTATAAACCTCGATTGCATACTTACATTGCCTTATCCAAAACAATTTCTGATCATATTACAATTACATAAAATTTTATTATATATATATATTATAGCAAGATATCGTGATTTTACACTGTCACGTCAATTTAAAATAAAAATCATTGTTAGAATTTTACCTTAGGCTAATGAAATCATCGATTTAATCTAAGGAGCGTGCATATCGAATAATAAAAAATCAAAATTGATAAATGCGGAAGAGTACCAGATTTCATGAAATGAAAATTCTTATGTTTTTAGTTTGCTAGAGTGTTGTGTTCTTCCAAATGATCATGTTGGAATGATATGGTCTTCCAAACGAGCAGATGTATACGTATATTTTCTGTATGTCTCTTGTGTGTATTTTTTTGAGTGTGAAGGACCGAATGTGATTGCTTTTAAAGAAGAAAACTCTTCTTCGAAAATCTACTCGTACCTTTTCGTCGTTTGGGGTCATAACCCAATAAATAAGAATTATTAATTTTCAGTTCGGTTCCTCAACAAACAGAAAATCCCATAATGATATCTATACTTTTAAATCTATAACAATTTGATACTTTCTTTATTCTAAATAATAAATTAGTAGATCTCTTTAATTAAATTATATTATGATAACCATACACATTTAATTTACATATGTTTCCAAATAAATTATTTGTAACATTCATATTCTTACGCACCATTAATATAATCATTGTGTTAATAAATTATATTAAAATGGCTTTATTCTAGTCTATAAGGCCTTCCATAAATAATTTCTTTTTTCTACTTCTTTTTTTTTCTTTTTTTCTTCCAGCTGAATTTTACATCAAAAAATAAATACTATTTCCAATTCTATACAAGTTAAGAAAATATCAACAATGAATAAACTTGTGCTGACCAACTAAATAATTGATTATCAAATGAGTTTTTGAAATTTATAAATATGTGGTGGCACGGCCGGTTTTGCTATGAAGCCAACAGTTGACTCCATAGTGGAGCCAACCTTCTATATTCAACAAATGAACTTACCATATTAATAAAATTATACTAGTGTTAATTAAGTAATCAGATAATATGGTAGGTTTACTTGTTGTATATAGAAAGTTGACTCCACTGTAAAGCTAACTGTTGACTTTATAACAAAACCGGTGGCACCGTAATGTGAGATTCTTTTGGCAGGCCATCTCAGATTTTCTGCAAATTTAAAACCTTCCTTACATGAGTCAGCTGCTTCACATATTTAGGCTTTTTGTGACAAAAATAAACAAATGGTTAATCAAACTTTGAATCTGACTTTTTCCGGTAAATTTTGAAAAACATACTATGTGGTAAATTACACTTGCTAACTTTAGAGCACATCTAAATAAAATCTTTTTTCTATTGAAATATATTACTGTAGAATTTTCTGTTGGAATATGACACTTCTTTTGTAGTCATATTAAACTCGGGTGATGTATCACACCGAATAAACAAATTCGAGCAAAAGAAAAGAAAAAAAAAAAAACATGTTATGTTTACTAGACCACTTTTGACTACAATATATATCCCAAGAGAAATTGAGATTCAAATCTGTTCAAAACTTCAAATGTAATTAAAAGCAAAGAAGGAATTATGCGGACAATTAAAGTCTAAATGATGCGAGTGAGTTTGGATGATAATTGTGTGGTGGCCAATGGAACCTGAAAAGTATATGGCGTTAGGTGTAAAGGGCCTGTGGTTATTAACACATCTCAAGAAAAATGTATCTGCACTTAACCATAATTAATAACAATTAGGAACCAGTTTAGTTTTTAATTATGAAGGGACCCAAAGACTTTGCAAAAGTCAAAAAGCACGTCTATCTCTTGTCTAGGGATGCAAAGGCCAGAGAGCACGTTTGTATACAAGAAATCTCAAAAAAAAAAAATTTCAACATTTTAACTCAACCATATTTTTAATTCAACTTTAACTCAACCACACTATCATCAATATTATCAATATAATTAAATAATATCAATCAATCATTTGTACACATCACATCAACCTTAATTTACTATTCATCCACTCACATTATTTTAACTAACAATCACATCAAAATTTTAATTATTTTATTTTAAATATTATTTTAATATACCCACTAATAATTAATCATACTACATTTTTTTAAAATTAACCAAACAAACCAAAAAAATCCAACAAAACCAAAATTTTCATATCCCAACATGCTCAAAAAGTCTTAATTGCCCCCCATTGACCATTGTTCATTATTTTTTTTTTTTTTTTTT
>CACSLK010027828.1:7650-20796 GCA_902706635.1 Striga hermonthica | reverse complement strand
ATGACCCTGTACACCACGGTCGTCAACTGGCCAGTGTCGTAGGGTACGCCAGTGCGCATATCCGTACGTCAGTTGGCCTCGGACAGCTCGCCCGAGTAGCCAGTACCGCGGGAATCGCACGGCAGCGCCCGCGCGGTACCAGTCATGCCCAGCCAGCGCCTGTGTGCGCACTCATATCTCCCGGTGCACGTCACGGTGTGCGGTAACACCCGACCGTGCTCAGTCACACGACAGCCGACGCACGTAGCGTTCGGCAGCGGCCCAAGTCACGCCCCGTTGGGCCTAGTTCACATCCGTTGGAACCAGGTACAAGCAGTGCCCTTGCCATGGCCTCGGCAGGCCGTGGACCGAGTTAGTGGCCGACCGCCCGACCTCAGCAGGCCGGCGGTCCAACCAGACCGGCTCAGACCAGTTCACTTTATATTTTAATGTTTTGAGTTCCTGTAACGCCCCACTTTTAATTACCAAAATTCGGGGTAAATAATTATATTTATTTCAAAAACAATATTTGAGGCGCTACTCATTTTCAAAACAATAATCAATACTCAACATATTCTCAATACTCGGCAATAATCAATACTCATAATCAATAATAAAATCCCAGTAATGCAATAATAATCCAATAATGATCTAGGGAAATAATCTCCATCAATAATCCACTACTCCAATACTAGAAAATAATAATCAATAATAATGCAATAATATCCAAGTTCAGCTCAAAGCAGAAGCATTTATTCAAATTAAAGACCACCACTCGCATCCCTTCCGTCGTGCCGCATAAACTAACCTGCATCCATGAAGAGCGGGTGGGGATGAGCACAATAGGAAAGTCGAGGTGCTCACCGCTATGCAATAATTAATCTCAATAATCATGAAAACAATTTAAGTATGGTCGCAGCAGGTATACGAATCAATAACCGTCCCATCTCCTATCAATAATCAATAATGGTCTCATGTGCACACCTATAACAATAGACTACTGCCGAGCTATATACCGAACGCCTTCCTCGAAGGCCTTACAACGAGTGCCCGACCAGCAGGAGCAATAATCCACCCCGAATGCCAAAACTTTCGCCTTGGCCTTACATACGAGGATCACCAGCCAAGGCTCACGCCCTGACTGTCAACAATAATAAAGGAGACTACCCGAAGGTACGTTCTATAGCTACGGGGATAACCGTTGGACGGCCAATATAGCTCACCGAAGGCTACATGGTTCACATGCATACTTTGATCATACAACAGCAAAAACAATTAATTAAAGCATAGCAAATTTTACAATTACAACCCACCTGGTATCCGTAGGACAAAATCACAGTAATTTGAGGGAAAAAGGTAGGCCGAGACATAGCTCGTCACACACCTACATTACACAAAATAGTCCTATGAAAGACTATCCAACACACGATCACTTATCTATACTCATGCGATATAAATTAGCCACATAGTTCAACAACGACACAAAACATAACTGTAGTTCAAAAATGAAAATGAACAACTCGTATGTCTCAGCATTTCCAAGATAACATGAGTTATATATATGCTATTCAGGCGATTCCAAAACCAATGAGTAGCTAACACATATATACACAATTTTCATGTTGATCACATAATCCAACAATGACTTTAAAACCGAGTTTAAGCATAAAACACATAGGCCAAGAAATCTGCCAACGCAACTATTTATTAATTTACAACAGGTCACTCAAACAGCAATATCTCATGTTATAAAAATTAAAATCATGCAAACTCAAAACCTACAGAATCTATACTTAGAATGCTACAAGTTTCAAGAAGAATATTTTTAAAAATAATCACGTTAAGGGCCTTATTTCAGAGCATACATTTCAATCATATACACAACCATTGTTTTAAAAATTCTGGGCATAACCCCATCTTTGAAAAATCATATAAAATAAACCTAAACTCTAAGGGGGGTGTATTCGTTTCGGAATTCGAGTGACATTTAAAGACTTTTTAAGATTTAAGATTTTTGAGGATTTTCAGATTTTAAAAGAATCCTATAAAATAACAAGTCTAAAGGTGAGATTTGTAGTGGGATTTCCTACATGTTTTTTTCTTTAGAAATCCCAGCAAATCTTAAAAAGTCCTTATAAATCCTAACCTTAAATTAGTTAAATACACCTGAATTTCGTAAGACTTTTTAAATTCCTAATTGAATACCTCAAGACTTTTAAAAGTCTTGAGAAATCTAAATTAAATACACCAAGATTTCTAAAGTCCTAAAAAGTTTTTAAAAGTCTTTATAAATCCCAATTAAATACACCCCCCTAAATTGTATGAATTCAACTTCTAGTAAAAGCTTATAACAAGTACTACAAGTTTTATGATGATTACACTTTCATATTGCCACATTAAGATCATCAAAATCAGCCCAATATCATATTCCTCAAATCTGCCCGGAATTACAAAAACTGCTTGCATGGACAACTTAAAAAATTCATAATAAATTCAAATCAACTCTGAATCTCGAAATTCTAAAACTCATAGAAAGCTAACTCAAAATACTACAATTCTTATGATGATAACTTTTTTTTTTAAACACATTAACACATGATAACCGGGTTAAACATAAAGTGAGCACATGCTGTCGGGTCTTCATAAAAATTGCTCGCGCAATGATATTGTAAAAATCATAGCTTATACGTTTCAAATCGAAATCAACTGATTCCAAAGCTCACTTAAAGAGAGCAGAATAAGCTACATGTCATGTGAAGACCAGATTTTCATAAAACGATTATTTCATGGGTATATCAGCAGTGCAACAGAAGCAGCAAAATCACACTAAATTCATGAACTTAGCATCCAAAACACGTAAATCATATGTTAAGCAAGCCTCGATATCATCAATTTTAGGACCTAAACATACGATACATTGAAAACACGTTGTCCGAGGTCCAACTCGGTCTTATTAAACACGATAGAAAAATAGCATTTAATAGTTCGCTTGAATTATTACGTATCTTGCATTGATATACATGATAATTTACGATAGTACATAACACGAACATAAACGAGACAGGCGTAGGGGGTTCTCGGTTAACATGCTCGATTATGACATCACATTTATCTACCAACACTACATATAATACTACCGAATCAATTCAACATGTCGTTTAAATATCGAGAACACACATAAACAAGGCTATATAACATGCTTTCACTTCCAATATTCCTTAACACGTAGGCATGTCTTTAAGATAACACTCTAGGCTGGGAGTTCTTTTTTTTTTTTAATCCACGCTCAGCATCATAGAAACACTTTTCAACGTCAATATGGTATATAATATCATCCCAAATTCTTTTAATACAACAAGGCAAATAAGTACCAATAAAAACCAAAATAAGCATGATTTCTCACATTCCATACTTCCAGCCTTCTAATCATGCTTTTAAACTCTAAAAACAAACTGAAACTAAGCGCATTAAAAACACATCAAACTCGGCCAAAAGAATGTCATATGGCTCAGCCAATTTACCGTGAAAACAGAGAAAGAAAGGGGCTCGATCCTCCCAGCTTTGCTTAGGATAGGGCTCGGCTTTCTTGGTGCTGCCCGACACCCTATTCGGCTCGTGGCTGCTGTCCTCGATCAGACAGAAATGGGCTTTCGATGACGAGCAGTTGCTGCCGAAAAGATTTACAGTCTGCGGCTCGCCCGATGTGGGGATCGCGGGGTTCTTCGTAATGGATGCAGACTCGTGGACGGCTCTCGGCTGAGGACGTTGCTGCTCGCAGGGTCTGGTCACGGCAAACAGCGGCTCGATCGTTGGCCTATGGGTGGCCTGGCTTCTCGCGTGCGGTTAGCGATTGAAGGCGATGCTCGCGAGCTGGGACGCGGGGGCTTACCGGCGCAGGGGCTGAAGCTCGCCGAAGGTGCTGCTTCGATGGTGATGGCGCGGGGTCGATGATGGTGGAGGAACGATGGTCGTGCGGCCTGCTGGAAGGGGAAAATTCTTGCCGGAGGAGATGGTCTGGTTACTGCTCGTGGGGGAGGACGGTTGTTGCTTCCGAGCGAGATGAGATCGAGGCTGATAGCGTTTGATAGAATTTGAAAAGGAAGAGGCGAGAGAGATGATGGCGAGTTCTCTGTTTGATGAGGGGTCGCGAGTAGAAAATATAAAAAGGCTGCTGGGATTTGCGTAGAAGAGAACTGAGGGGGAGATTTTATATATATACATATATATATAACATTAGGGTTACCAATCTTCCTAACTTAGCTATCACGCAATTAAAGAAGAGGAAATCGGGTAAGCACATGGCTCGGGCGACTTATGGCTCGAGTCGGTTCTCTCGCAAAGCGATCGAAAAAATAAAATAACACAAGTAACCGGCTCACATAAATATACATATATCACAATAATATTTATTTAAATAATAGGCAATTAATCAATTAAACAAATAATAGAATAATAATATTAATAATAGAACAATAATGATAATATCCGAAAATAAATCAAATAATCGAACGGGTTAAATCCGAAACTACGCGATTAAATCGAAATCGCCGAACAACGAGCATTTTTCAATAAAACGATCGAGTACTGCCACCTTTTATTTAAGTCGACATCACGACTAATAAAATAAATATAACCTTATAAATAATATTCGATAAATAGAATATTCCAAAAAATTCTATAAATCGGACGGGGCGTTACAGTTTCGGTTCTTGTTCAAGTTCCATTTTCAGTTAAGTTCCAAGTCCAGTCAGTCAGTTCAGTGTAATTAGTTAAGTTATCAGTTCAGTCTAGTCAGTTAGTCAATTCAGTTCAGTATTTCAGTTAAATTTTCAATTCAGTCAGTTCAGTCATAATCAGTCATGTTCAGTCATAATCAGTCATGTTCAGTCATGATCAATCATGTTCAGTCAGTTCAGTTCAGTTTAGCAGTACCAGTTCAGTCCAGTTTTTCTTACCAGTTCAGTTAGACTCGAGATGGTTTCAGTTAACTATTCAGATCGATTCGAGCATCTTAACAACTATTTTAATCAGTCTGAACATAGTACTTAGCATTTGTTTATATATGTCAGTTTGCAGGCAATCAGCACTTACATTTTCAGATCAGCAGTTCAGGTGGGGACTCAGACTGAGTACTACATTGATTATAATTACGCTACTATGTTTGAGGTATGTATTATCAGTATCCGCTCGGAATGGTCGCTGGTCCATTCTGGGTTCTAGTGGTCTGCCCACTAGAGTGTGCACATGGTGTCCGGCATATTATGCTGGCAGATGTTCAGTTATAAGTCAGGTGATGTTTATCACGAGATCAGTATCAGATTATTCAGTACCGGTATCAGTTATCAGTTTCAGTTCAGTATCAGTTCAGTTATATATGCCAGGATCATGATATCGTTATTATTTTCACAGTTTACTTCAGTATGAGTTTCTGCGGAGCACAGTGGATTAGTGCTCACGCCCCCACATTATTCATGTTTTTCAGGTCATAAAGTCGGAGCCGAGGAGTGAGCTGACGACCGGTTCAGGAAGTTTGTATATATGTTTAAATATGGTTTGGCTACACTATGTTTTTTCGCTGACTACTTCAGTTTTTCAAACCAGCTTTTGATCCGACTCCAGTCGGTTACTATGTTTTATTACCATTTTGTTATTAAACTAAAATAACGGTTTTCAGATACAGTCAGATTTTACGGTAGCACTCCGAATCAGTATTTCACAAACTAATTAGCATTTTATTTAAAGTTTTGCGAAAAACGCACTCAGATTTTCATGAAATAGCGGGGTGATACAGATGGTATCAGAGCACGTTTCTGCGTCTCTGAAAATTTTTACGAGTCATAAATTTTTCAAAAACCTGAACACGTCACGCTCACGCCTCGCCGACTACAGGTAAGTGCTGATTCATGTTTTTAAATTATAAACAAATTACTATGTCTATGCTCAGAAATACTAAGTTATGACTTAGTTAAAATGCCCGAATCATGTTCAGGATCAGTAGTCAGTATACTCAGGATTTAATGTCAGTATTTCCCAGTCATGTTTAGCAACTTGTCAAGAGATAAGTGTGCCTTATTGATCAGTTTCGAATTACTATGTCTATACTCAGTATGATGTCATCAGTAAGGATGCTCGAATCAGAATTCAGAACCTTAGAAAGGGGCTAAATTTGAGAACTCTAGATTAAATTCTAGATTTATTCAGGTCGAGTTTACGACTCGTCAAGAGATTTGTAAGCACTTATGTTATACAAATCTTAGCAATCATGTTCCTCAGACATTTTCTATCAAAAATTGCCCATTTTGCAAACCAATTGGCTCATTCTAAGAAAGAATTCCTTGAGTTAGATCAGGGAATAAGCTCAAATTTCTTCAGTCAGGTCAGTAAATCATGTTCAAGGAGAAAATCTTTCTACTAAAGGTTGTTATAATTTCCAAGTTATTGTCAAGGTAACGGTTTAGTGTATAAGAGCCAATAGTCTGGGTTACCATGGAGACTTGAAATAAGAGCCACTCAGCCGGGTATACCATGGAGGCTTGAAGCTGGGATCGGAGCAGTATGATTTCATATAATCACAACCTTTAAAGTCAGTCATGTCATGTATTTTGTCAGTCAGGATACTTCAAGTTAAGGTTTTCAAAGATCAAGATCAGCTAATTCCTTTGTACTTGCGGGACCAGTTGATACTGGAACAGCCCTATACAGTACATAGTCATGAGTCAATGCTCAAGATTTAACGTTAAAGTTCATGATTTAAGGTCGACGTATAATAGTTGTTCAGTCGGGTTAAATATAGAGGTCTGCAATACAGACTATTAATCCAATTCTACCTGGAAACTTGAAGTCGCACCTTATCAAGTCAAGTAAATCAGTAAATGTCATGTTCCAAATTTCGAGGTGACTATTTAGTTGTCTCGGGATAGCTTTCAGAGTTCAAGTAAAGATGATTCAGTCATGTAAAAGTCAAGTCATGGTTATCCAGTTATGAGAATATTCAGGCTAGTTATGCCAAAGTCAAAGATAGCTTGTCTAATAAGACAAGACATATCAGTCATTTCAAGTATAATCAGTGCCTCGATTCTCAAATTCTGAAAAATTTGAGAAATCGTAGAAGATATTAATTCATGATAGACTTTTCTTAAGGTTAAGTCGACCTAAGGGAAGGTAAGCAGTTGCAGGTATCACATGTTGACATATAACGCGACGAAGAAGCACCAATCAACAGCAACAGACCATGCCATGATGACCAACTGAAGCTTTTCATCCAAGGATGCATGACGCAAGAAGAGAAGGATGTCATGCCTGAGTTATAGTACACATTGGACTACAGAGAGTTAGCATTATAGTACATTGAGATTACTAGCTGGAGATACAGATACGATCGAACTACGTCGACGACGCAGGTGCAATGTTCGCCAGGTGCTGTATGCAGGCGTGCCGCACTCACTTGTTGAGGAGCAGGTGTGCCGCATTACAATGTGCTGCAAACGATGTGCTGCGTTATCGATCAGACGTTCATGAAAGGTAACTACCGATATTGCTAGTATCCTCATTTGTATACATGCGTATCTCTGGAATCTTCCGTGTGTACCAACGACTGGGGTTTTCCACAACTAACGTTCAGACCGAAGATCAGCAATCAGCCAAGAAATAAGGACCATTATGCTCAAGAAGCATGTTTTTAATATCATGTATAATCAGTGGAACACTTTATTTCAGGAAAGTGTCCATTCTCAGTCAGCAGTATCTAACAATTCACTTAATTGTGAATTGATGATTCCTCAGTTCAGATCAAATCCATTATTCAGTATTAAAGTACTGAATTCTCTAGTCATGAAATCAGTAAGTAAAAGCTTTATGTTAAGCTTGTACGTCCAGTTTTAGTATTTCCGAGAACGGAAATATTTTAAGGAGGGTGGATTGTAACACCCCGAGTTTTATTAATAAAGGAAAATACTAGCTTTTAATTTTAAGCTAGCCTTTGTTAATAAATAATCATGTTCATGTTAAAGTTCAAGTTATTCAGTTAGTTATATTCCAAGTACGACTATTAGTCGATAAATTATTCGGTTAATTATTTCAGTAACCGGATAAGTTTCCAGATTTAATTCTGGTTCGTTTATTTAATTAATAAGTTTAGAATTAATAAGTTAAGTTGATGAATTATTCGAAATATCAATATTCGGATTCGTCCAAGTCAGAAATATCCAAAATTATTTTTGAAGTCACGTTTATGTTCGGAACTAATTATTCCAGTCAAGATTCTTCGAAGTTATTTTCGAAGTCATGTTCATGTTCGGAATAATTTTGGTAATTAAGTATCATGTAAGTTAATTAATTAAGCATATAGATTATGCTTAATTGAGATTTATCATGTTTAAGCTAATTAATGTCGTGTGCATTATAAATAAGTTGGCCATTTTGCTTAAAAATGCCGTGTGCATTTTTAATTGTAAAATCAAGTAATTTTGTATCATTTTTTTTAGAAAAGTCGTAGCTTTAGTGGGCATTTCTTTAGATTATTCATGGGGGAAAACTCTAATTTTCCCTAAGGTTTGAGGTGTCAACTAATGAGGATGCTAAGTGATGAGTAATCTAGCTTCATTATGAGTAAGCACCCTTAAGTCTCCATTAGTTGACAAATGGCATGAGATTAGTAAAGCCACCTCTTAATGTGAATTTTCCCCCTATTCAATTCATTTTGGCCGTCATTATATAATAATAGTAGGAGCATTTTCAGCACCCTAAATGTTCCTTAAATAGTACTAAGTTTAGAAAGTAAGAGAGAGTTTACATAAGTGGAGAAGCTAGCCGCGAGCATCGCCGAGAATTACCGCACGCACACACGGGACAAGGAAGCATGCGAGACTTGCTCAAATCTTCGAGAGCTTATAGAGTTAAAATCATGTTCCTCGTTAATTCTTGTTAAGATAATCATTTTAGAGTCACCATGATTAGTTCATGTCATAAGAATCGTGAAAACTTGAATTACGTTCGGTTTAGGCCATGTTAGGCTGTGACCGAGTGAAGTTCGTTTTTACCCGACAACTCCCGAGTAAATCATGTTCATTTGATCATTATATAATAGTTCATGTTCAGTTAAATCATGTTGGTCGAGAGAATGTCATGTCCGGTCGAAGAAATAGCTTGAAATCGTAAGCGGCGCACGGGCGCACGCCAACGACCATTTTGGTTCATCGGCAACAAGTCATGAAATTGAGTATATTCAATATATTTGATCAAGTTAAGCTATCTCATGTTAATTCATGTTCATATTGTCGGATAAATTCGCCAGACGGCCGGCGAGAGCCAGTCGTAACCACGCTGGCCGCACATAGCGGTTATAGCGCCCCGGCAGTCAACAGCGACGCAGGTGATATATGTAGGCGCATGACCCTGTACACCACGGTCGTCAACTGTCCAGTGTCGTAGGGTATGCCAGTGCGCATATCCGTACGTTAGTTGGCCTCGGACAGCTCGCCCGAGTAGCCATTACCGCGGGAATCGCACGGCAGCGCCCGCGCGGTACCAGTCATGCCCAGCCAGCGCCTGTGTGTGCACTCATATATCCCGCTGCACGTCACGGTGTGCGGTAACACCCGACCGTGCTCAGTCACGCGGCAGCCGACGCACGTAGCGTTCGGTAGCGGCCCAAGTCACGCCCCGTTGGGCCTAGTTCACGTCTGTTGGAACCGGGTACAAGCAGTGCCCTTGCCATGGCCTCGGCAGGCCGTGGACCGAGTTAGTGGCTGACATCCCGACCTCAGCAGGCCGGCGTTCCAACCAGACCGGCTCAGACCAGTTCACTTTATATTTTAATGTTTTGAGTTCTGGTTCATGTTCAAGTTCCATTTTCAGTTAAGTTCCAAGTCCAGTCAGTCAGTTCAGTGTAATTAGTTAAGTTATCAGTTCATATTTTCAGTCTAGTCAGTTAATCAGTTCAGTTCAGTATTTCAGTTAAATTTTCAGTTCAGTCAATTCAGTCATAATCAGTCATGTTCAGTCATAATCAGTCATGATCAATCATGTGCAGTCAGTTCAGTTCAGTTTAGCAGTACCAGTTCAGTCCTGTTTTTCTTACCAGTTCAGTTAGACCCGAGATGGTTTCAGTTAACTATTCAGATCGATTCGAGCATCTTAACAACTATTTTAATCAGTATGAGCATAGTACTTAACATTAGTTTATATATGTCAGTTTGCAGGCAAGCAGCACTTATATTTTCAGATCAGCAGTTCAGGTGAGGACTCAGACTGAGTACTACATTGATTATAATTACGCTACCATGTTTGAGGTATGTATTATCAGTATCCGCTCGGAATGGTCGCCGGTCCATTCTGGGTTCTAGTGGCCTTAATCTGCCCACTAGAGTGTGCACATGGTGTCCGGCATTTTATGCTGGCAGATGTTCAATTATCAGTCAAATGATGTTTATCACGAGATCTGTATCAGATTATTCAGTACCGGTATCAGTTATCAGTTTCAGTTCAGTATCAGTTCAGTTATATATGCTAGGATCATGATATTGTTATTATTTTTCACAGTTTACTTCAGTATGAGTTTTTGCGGAGCACAGTGGATTAGTGCTCACGCCCCCACATATTCATGTTTTTCAGGTCATAAAGTCGGAGCCGAGGAGTGAGCTGACGACCGGTTCACGAAGTTTGTATATATGTTTAAATATGGTTTGGCTACACTATGTTTTTTCGCTGACTACTTCAGTTTGTCAAATCAGCTTTTGATCCGACTCCAGTCGGTTACTTTGTTATTTTACGGTAGCACTCCGAATCAGTATTTCGCAAACTAATTAGCTTTTTATTTAATGTTTTGTGAAAAATGCACTCTGATTTTCATGATATAGCGGGGTGTTACAATATGAACAAATGTAACCAACTTATATGAAAGACAAACCGATATGTGGGGTCATATACCAAGCGTTGGCTAAAATATCTAAAACCGACAAATGTATCACACAGAAAATGCACTTCATCATTAATTTACGATTGATATACATTATACAACTTGTTTATTGATATACACAAAAATCTGTTGTTGTATGCTGTTTGGCAGTATACAATTATAAACAACTTGTTATATACCTGTACGCTATGCTCCATCGTGTTTTTGGACTCGCCGTCATTGGCCGAAACACCGACTTTATCCAACCACTGATGGTGGTGGCCAACAACCGTAGACACATCTGTGTCGACAAACCCCCTACCAAAAGCTCCAGACGAAATCTCTGCTCGTTTTCTAGCCTTTAATAGTTCGTTGCTCCATGACCGAAAAGTCAGAAATAACCGTGCAACGGATCTCATCGACAGCACTACCTTGTCCACGTAAAATGGCTGATAGAAACGGACATACAAATTCCATTAACAAATATATATGAAATGCGTCAAACGGACGGACAGAAAATATATACAAATAATACAATAAAGAAGAAAACACGCACACAAACACACAAAATAATAAACACGGAATAACTAACCGTCAGAAATAACAAAGGGCCTGTATACTTCTTTTGTCTGCCAACAGCATCCCACGACTTCTTTGTGTCAACGAGGCATCGAATCATGTACGAGCACCAATCTATATTGAAAACTTTTGTTAAGTCATCAAGCATGTGGACCAAACGGAAATTTGCCATTCCGTTTGAAGAGCTTTCGAAGAGGCATGTCACCATGAGAACAATAAAGTGACGTTTAAACCAATCACCGCCATCTACACACTCCTGGATCTTATCTGCCACCTTTGACGCTGTGATATTTGACGGTATTCTGACATTGAATAGCCCAACCCACTCATAGTACAACTCCGACGTGACTCTCTTCTGTTTGTTTCTAATTACAATCTCTCCGCGAGGCAGACCTAATGCCGCGTGCACGTCTCCTTCTTTCTTGTGCACCTTTTCACCTTCGTATAACTGCAACTTACGGTCCATGTGGTTGAATCTGTCCACTAACCAAAATCCCATTTTCGATGGAGTTGAAGTTATACCCAAATCCAAGAGAGATCCGAGCCCCATCTCATGAACAGCCTGCTTCTGAATATCTGTCAAACTAGATAATACCTTCACAAATATACTCGATGACGACCTTGTATTCAAACTTGGAAACATATCGTCGTCATCGCTATCTGTGCCATTGCCAGCATCGACATCATTATCATCTGTACTAGCAGCAATCACTTTCTTGCCCTTAACTGAAAAACAAATATGAAATTCGTCAAAACATGACACGAGCAATATAGACACACATATACATATATGTGTATATACAAACAGTCATACGTAATTGATTGCATATACCATCGCGATTATTAGTAATTTCAGCCATACGCGTGTGCGGGACATCATCAACGAAATCATCACTATCACGCTGGCTTACTTTACGTGCACATGATTTCGCACGCTTAACACGGGCACCATCTCTCATTGTAGCATCCATTGGCCTCTTACCAGCTGGACCTATACCAAAAAATAAAATAAAATAAAACAAAAAAACCAACATTCATATCACATTTCAAGAATTAATTACAACGTCCAGGCAATTTAATCGTATTAAGATCACCTTCTTGAACACAATCTCCCTTCACAGATGTACCAATTTGTTGAACTATAGGCGATCCTGAACGACGTCGGGTTGCTGCCAATTTTTATTTTTTATTTTTTTCAATCATTAGAGACACCAACAGACAACAAATGTTCACGATATAAGTACATATAAAAAACAAAGAAAAACTAGTACAATGGCACCCTAACAAAACGACAAATAACTTTCCATGCGATAAGCGGTCTATCGGGTGTGGTAGCATATGCACAATTACCTGCATCAACAGAATAAACACACAAAAAAAAAGTAATAAATAAATAAGTAAATAACAACCCAGTTCCGACAATAAAAAAAAAAAACTTATAGTCAATTACATTTTTCTGAACAAATCAAGGTATGGCCAAACGTACATGTACAGATGCACATTACAGAAAAAATCAACTGACCATATACATGTGCCATATAATTTTTTTTTTCAAAAAAATGCAGCAAAATAGTAATGACAGCTCCATAGGATGCATGTAGTTTTACCTAAAACCCGAAAGCATACTAACCCTAACATAATGTCTTACACCATAACACAAAATCAACAATATAGCAAATGGAATGAATGATTCA
>CACSLK010027824.1:8881-19890 GCA_902706635.1 Striga hermonthica | reverse complement strand
GTGCGGGTGCTGCCAGCGTGCCTGCTAGGACTGCCGGGCGTGCCGCGCGCACGCTGTGTGCGGACAGGCACTACGGTCGGCCTTTCGCCGGCCGTCCGGCTACTTTTTCCGGCAACCCTCATGTGACTGATCATAATTTTACTTGACTTGACTAAATATGCATGAATTGTTCGGGACTTGCCGGTTAAATTTTGAAGTTACTCGGAGAGGGCTTATATAGCACCTCCGAGGCTGTTTTTGCACAAAACATGAACCGAATGACATGATATTGACATGATCTTTCTAACATAGACTTAATTACATGAAAAGAGAGTAAATAGGTGTATACCCTTCAGTTTGGTCGAGGATTGCTCGGTGACTTGCGTGCGAGTTTGGTACTCGGTTAGGTGTGCGTGTGCTTCTCCTTTGCTTCGGCAACCCTTAGCTATTTTTCTACGATTTTCTTTGATTTTTCCTTACTATTTTTCCCTCAGTACTTAGCTGATAATGTGCTCGGTTCTTACTTCTTTTTTCACGTCTTAGGCTCGGTTTAGATGCATGAAAATACATGGGCGTGCCTTAGTATATATAATAGTAAAGTGGTGAAGATAATTGAGGGTAAACTTTGACCAAGTCTTGTTGGGGACACTTGCCCAACTCACACGACTTGATGGCAATGTTTGGCTTAGTCATCGTCTAGGTGGCGCGCATGCGTGTGCTTAGTCATTCGCCGTGTGCTAAGCTTGAGCCATTTGTGCTAAGCTACTAGGTGACTAAGCACACAAGTTGTAATATTTTTATTACTTGGGATTAATATCCCCACGGCAATGACCAAGGAAAATGACTTGGGGTTTCTTAGCCTTGATCATGATATTTAGCTTATTATAAGCTAATGATGGCGGTGGCTTAGTGGTGCCTGCGCTATGCGCACGGCCGTGTGTACCGCGCACCGTTGCGCGCGCACCCGCGCACATGACTACACACGATGCGCGTGCGTGCTATGGAGTGCACCTCCGAGACTTAGACATGAATTTGATTTCGAAACTAAATCTGAACATTCTTAACTTTTAATAATTAATCCCGATTAATAATATCCGTTTATAAAGTAAACGGTTCGGAAATTAATTATCAACTTGGACTCGGTTAATAATTAACCGAATAGACTTTTCGACTTAAAGTCGAACTTATTAACTTAAACACTGAAAAGGAACGAGATTAATAAAAGAAAATACATCACTTCCATTAATAAGAAACTGGGTTATTACAATCTACCCTCCTTAAAATATTTCTGTCCTCGGAAATATAAAACTGGACATATATACAGGATACAAGAAAGGTATATACATCAAAACTGGAAATCAGGGAAACGAGCGCGAATGTCAGCCTCCTGCTCCCAAGTGGCTCCGTGGCGATCCCACTGAATACGAACGAGGGAAACATTACGCTTCCGAAGCCGTCGAACCTGTCGGTCTAACACAGCTATCGATCGCTCCTCGTAAGATAAATCTGAATGGATTTGAATATCGGTATGCGGGATAACATGATCGGGGTCGCACACGTACTTACGTAACATGGATACATGGAAAACATTGTGAACACTGGACAACTCGGGAGGTAAGGCTAATCGATACGAAACTTCGCCCACTCGCTCGAGAACTTTGAACGGGCCAATGAATCGAGGGTGTAACTTCCCTCTCTTCCCAAATCGAATAACTCCGCAGAATGGGCTAACTCTTAGAAAAGCTCGTTCTCCGACTTTGAACTGGATGTCACATCTGTGCTTGTCGGCCGATGATTTCTGTCGACTTTGCGCTGTTTTAAGTCTCTGTCTAATAAGCTCAACTTGCTCAGTTGTCTCCTCGATCATCATCGGACTGAGTACTCGACGTTCGCCAACATCGTCCCAATAAAGGGGCGAGCGGCATTTACGCCCGTAAAGTGCCTCGAAAGGAGCCATCTGGATCGACGCCTGATAACTGTTGTTATAGGCGAACTCAACTAATAGTAAAAGCGACTCCCACTTAGCACCCATGTCTAAGACTAACGCTCTGAGCATATCCTTGAGCGTCTGAATAGTCCTTTCTGTCTGACCGTCTGTCTCTGGATGGTAAGCCAAACTGAACTGCAACTGCGTGCCCATCGCCTCGTGTAAACTCTTCCAAAATCTGCTGGTGAATCTGGAATCTCAGTCTGACACAATATGAACGGGCACTCCGTGGAGTCGAACGATCCCACGGGTATAAATCTCGGCTAACTTCTCCATTGACATGGTCATCGATACAGGTAGGAAATGTGCGACTTTCGTTAATCTGTCCACTACTACCCAAATCGCGTCGTGGCGCTCAGACGACTTGGGCAGCCCTGTAACGAAATCCATAGAAATCTCCTCCCACTTCCACTTCAAAATCTCGAGTGGTCGTAGAACGCCTAATGTACTCTTATGTTCGGCCTTAACTTGCTGACAGACCAAACACTTCTTTACGAAACTGGCAACATCTTTCTTCATTCCCCTCCACCAGAAAGACCCTTTCAGGTCATGATACATCTTGGTGCTGCCGGGGTGAGCTAAATAAGGCGCGGTGTGTGCCTCTGTCAAGATCTCCTTCTGCAAAGCCTCGACCTTCGGCACTACAATCCTGCCTCGAAACTATAAGGCACCATCTGCGCCTCGGGAAAAACCCTCGACTCCTCCGGCAAAAACCTTGACCTCAATAGCATGAATAAACTGATCGTGAGCCTACTCCTGCCGGATTATGTCCCTCAACGTGGGTTGAATTTGCATCGAGCTAACACTCTCTGTAATCACTGCAGGAAGCGACTCGACGACTTGAATCTGCATCCGGGCAAAGTCTCGAACAAGATAACGCTGCTGGGTAATAGAACAAGATAATTCGCCCTTTACCTTTCGGCTCAGGGCGTCAGCTACAACATTTGCTTTCCCCGGATGATTCTGAATCGTGCAGTCATAATCTTTAACAAGCTCCAACCAACGTCGCCGACGCATGTTGAGCTCCTTTTGCGTGAAAATATACTGCAGACTCTTGTGATCGGTGTAAATCTCGCATCAACCACCATAAAGATAATGCCGTCATATCTTGAGTGCATATACCACTGCAGCTAACTCCAGGTCGTGGGTATGATAGTTCTGCTCATGGGGCTTTAACGGACGTGAAGCAAATGCTACAATCTGGTCGTCCTGCATAAGTACACACCCCAAACCCTGCCTCGAAGCATCACTATAGATGGTGAAACTCCGGGAAGGATCTGGAATAGTCAACACCGGTGCCATCGTAAGCCTCCTGTTCAGCTCCTGAAAACTCGACTCACAATGGTCTGTCCACTCAAACTTCACAGACTTCCTCGTCAACTGGGACAAAGGGAGGACAATCTTCGAAAACCCTTCAATAAATCTGCGATAATAACCTGCAAGGCCGAGGAAACTACGAACCTCGGACGGATTCTTCGGTGTTGACCAGTTCTGGACTGCGGCAATTTTGGAAGGATCAACTTCAATACTTGATAAGACTCTATCTGATGCTAAAACTATTTATATGTGAAAGTGGTGGGAAATAAAAATTTCCCTTTAATTCTCCTCACAACACGTCTCTACAACAAGTTTAGGTGTAAACTAATAATCCTCATCATAAGCCATGTGTCACACTCTCCCAACTTATACATATTAGAATATTCTTAAGGAAATGTTAATAATACTAACAATGTGACATGAAAATATAATAAATTGTCCCTGCAAGAGAGGATAATTTACAAAATGATTAGAAAAGATCCACTTTGGGCCGGACTTTTTTGGTTCCGGTTATGGCTTGACTTCGACAATTTCTCAAGTTTTTTCGACCTCGATTAATGTGTCTACTTGAAATAATTAATTCCTACCAATAAATAATTACTAATGTCCTTTATAAAATAAACGAACCGAGATTAATTACTAGAACTGACTCGATTACTGAATAAAATTAACCGAATATATTCTTTCGACTTAAAAGTCAAACTTATAACTAATAGACTTAATAACTGGCTCGGAACTCACATCAAGCTTTATTAATAAAAGGAAAATAGTTCAAACTCGGAACTAATTATATCGCTTTTATTAATAACGGAACGGGACGTTACAATCTATCCTCCTTAAACTATTTCCGTCCTCGATAATATTAGAACTAAAAATATAACATCTGTTTGTCCCGTCCTCGATAATATTAAAACTAAAAATATAACATCTGTTTGTCCCATTTTAGGTCTTTTTGTTGGATTTTATTGGTTTTTGTAGGTTATTACATGTTTTGATCTATTTCAGTTTTCCATATGTTTTCCGTGTAGTTTTTCGGTTTTCTTTGTTTATGGTGTGTAGGTTGGAAGCCTCGGATGGATTGGATTTCAGGAAAAAGTTGACCGTGCAAGTGTAATTAAGTAGAGGATCTCGTTGGAAGGCACAGAAAAAAGCAGAATCAAATTCTGAGGCTAAACGAGTTCAAACGGGCCCGAGACGTGAATACGTGCATGGAAGCCCCAGGCCTGCCCGCGAACGTCGCGCTGTGCAGCTGCCGCAACTCCGTCAGAGAATCCCAGGTGTGCTCCGCGCCGTGACAGTGCCCTGCGCCGCGGCACTCCTCTGCTCCGCGCCGTGCCGAAAGTTCACACTTCGGTACAACACCCTCCTTCGCGCCGCGCTGCTGCCACAAAGCCGCCAGAGAGCACTTCATTCCTTGTCACGTTGTGCCTGTCTTCACGCCGTGGAAGACCCTCCTACCGCGCTGCTGCATGCCGTCACTCCGCGATACCAGTCTTCTTCACGCTGCTGCGCATAAGCACGTCGGGACAAGAAGCTCCTCCGCGTCGCGAGCCCTCTCCGCGCCGCGCACACCATCCCTCCATGCCACGCCAGAAGCTTCAAGCCGCGAAGCCGGTCCTTGCCACGCCGTGATGCCTTTCCTTGCCACGCCGCGAGTCTTCCCACGTCTTGAAGCAGCATCTCTCCGCGCCGCGGCGCCTGCTTGTTCCTCGCTCGCACAGATTTTTCACGCCGACTCACGTGCCTCTTATATATATTTTTCACGGGACATCGAAAAAAGATCATTCCCACCTTCCGGGGTGAAAAAACACGAACACTCTCTTTTTCTCTTTCCTTCTTCTTCTTCTTCTTCTCCAATTTTCTTCTTCTTTTCATCTTTATTTTCCAATTTTATTCTTCTTCTTCTTTACCACTATGGATTAAGCTTGTAATACGTATTCAACACTTGGATTGGGAATTATTCGTAAGTGTTTCTCTCTTTATTCATTCATGAAAAATGGTTAAATGATGTGAGAAGAATGATTATGTGTGTTGAATTTGATATTCGTAGCTAAATCTGATTGCTAGGGATATGGGATGATTGTTCTTGTTTATCGTGCATTTGTCGGGCTTGATTTGTTCATGCTTATGTGAGTTGAATTGATTAGGAATTGATGAAATTGTGCTTGATAGTTTGATATGATCGAAGGGTGACACTTCGAGCTTGTAGTTGGAAACAATTGGATATTGGGTTGTCGAGTTTGGTTTTATTGATTCCAATGATTAGTTGATTAATCACCTTCTAGTTAAATTAATGACTTTTTGAACCGAAAGGGGAAAAAGTCGTAGACCTAGGCTCGCATGAGGTAGATGATTTCGTAACTGAATAATCTATGTGTTTTAGATTAAAATACGTGCTTGTCGATGACCCGTCCCTTGTTACAAAAAGTTATTGGGATTAGGATAATTGCCATGTATTGTATGTGCGAACTTGTTTGTCTATGTTCAATCCCTTGTTACGAAAAGTTATTTGGACCGAACCGCTAGATGTTTAAGTGAGAGTGTCAATCTCGAACCGAACAATTGATTGCCTGGTTTTGCTAGAACTTGAATTAATTATCCCCGATTCCCTAGCTTCTCCATCTTTCTTTCGTTTATCTTCTTAGGTAGATTATTGCTTTTTATTATTTCTAGTTGATTATTATTCAAATCCCCTATTTGATTAGAGTGTTTAGGATTTATTTCCTTTTTATGTGTGATCGATACCAAAGTTGAATCCAGAACCGCTTTCCTCGTGAGATCGACTCGGGGAACGAATCTTTTGATTTGGTGCTCGGTAAAAATAAAAATTTGTGCTACAACAAATTTGGCGCCGTTGCCGGGGAAGGCAAGTAGGACATTTAGTTTTGTTATTGATTTTATTTTTTGTGTTTCTCTTTATTTTTGCATTTCTAGTGTTATTGTTCTTTCTCTGCATTTTTGTTTTTCTATTTTGTGTCTTTTTTTCCTTCTCGTGGCTACGTTTGTGTTGCTATGCTTTGGTGTGCAGGTATCATGAGCTACAATAGTGTTTACCCCTTACCGCACACCCAACCTTGGGTTAACGAGCCGAGCTACCACACCGGTACCACTTCCAGTCTTATCCATGCTCTTCCGAGCAGTACTGGACCCCTTCCCGGTCGAGCAACATTATGAGTCCCACAAGTTTAACGAGAAGCTCAACCAAATTCTTGATTTGATAGAGTCCAAATCAGCTCGAGAAGAAGAGACCGCCTACAATGCCAAACTCGCTCTCATCCTAGAACGATTGATGGCCCAAGCAAAATGAGAGGAGAAGATGGAGCTCAGATGTGCCTGTTTGAGCGAGCAAGTGGAGAATCTAGCAAGGCACATCGACTCTATCGAGTCCCAGGCTGATGAGCCCAAGGTTGTGGACCCCCATCCAGCACCCTTGCATTTCAATGAGCTAGGGGATGACTCTTCGGGCTACAATGCCAAGTTTGACCTTATCCTCGATTGGATGATGGCCCGAACAAACCGAGAAGGAGAGATTGAGCTCGTATGTGCTCGACTGAGCGCACAAATGGAGAGCCTCACTGCTCGTTTCGACTCTATAGAGGCACAAGTCGACGAACCCCACCTCATGCTTGATAGTCAAGCCCGCACGATGAAGCAAATGTGTGAAGCCGGAGAAGAAGATGATTAGCTCGAGCGAGACAGTGATTTTACTTCAGAGGAGAAGATCCACGGGCTTGATTCTCAAGTCTCTACTCCCATCTCTGAGTTGGAGCATCCATCTTCGAGGCCCTTACATTGTGTTACGAAGTGGGGTGGATTCAGTTCGACTTGCTCCACAGATGAGCTTATTATTCCAGAGGTTAATGCCAGAGCCCGTGTGGGAAAAGCTTTAGGTCGATTACTAGGGATTGCTCGAGCCTGAGCCCACTTTAAGAAGAGCATCGCCACTCGAATTCACTATGCCAGCCTTCTCGACAAGCTTCCCACACTGCCACTTCTCGAAAACACAAAGGCATGGCAAGACCGTCACTTTTTCCTAGATCTCGGTTGAGTTCCCCCACAGGTTTTGTCAAGCTAATGACGTTAAACAAGTGCTTCTTGGGAGGCAACCCAAGAAATTTATTGCTTTTCTAGATATTTTTTATTTTTGCTCTTCTAGTTTTATATTTTAATAATCGGAGGTTGGAGTTTTGTGGTTTTCTCGACAGGTACTGTTTGCGAGCTTGAGCAGGAGAAATAATGAGGTCCGAGGCTGAGCATAGGCGAGTGACTTGCACATGCATGCTATTTCTCCTCGAGGAATCTTTGGTTTGCACACCCTTTTTCCTTTTCATTTTATCTTTTTTGAGTTGTTATTTCCCTTGTCTTTTCTTTTGTGCTCCTGTGGTAGTTGTTGGGATTGGTTCATTATATGAGATTGTTAGGTCCTTTTATGTGACTTCCTATTTTATGTTGAAGCACTGAGGGCATTTCTTCATTTAAGTGTGGGGGAGTCGAATTTGATTTTGCATTCTTATGTGGTGGATCGGTCTAGTTTTAGTATTTCGTGTTATTGAGCATGTGATATTGGTGAATTATTTGAATTGTTGATGAATGTATGATGAAATTGGGAAGTTGTGATGATGAACGTGTGGTCATTGCCTCGGTATTTGCTTGATTGCTTTGAGTGACATTTATTTGCCTTGTGAGGTTTTGATCCTTACTCTTTTTCTTTTGAGATGTTGGTCATATTCTTGAATGATTAGAACTTGCCTTGAGTTTGGTTGAAAGGAATTGATTAGTTTAAAATTGCGAAAGTGATTGAGGCATTTTGTTGATTAGCTCTCTTTCTGCCTTGTTCTTTGGTCCTAAAATTTATTCCACTAGTAGCCCTTTGAGCTTAAAACCTTTTCTTGTCATCCTATTGACTGATTTGTGTGATGATTGGGGGATTGGTGGCATTTTTGAATATGGTGGATATTGAGTTGCGTTGTTATTTGCTTGACTAGTAAAAAAAAATAATAAAAATAATAATAAAAGAAATGAGAGCTCACAGGACGAATCGAATGGATTCTGCTCCTCTTACTAGCCAAATCATGTTGACGGGTAATGAGCATTTGGAAACTACTGTAGGACACTTGGATGACCTCCAATGTTCACATCTACAGAATGTTGTCCTTTTGATTCGATCTTGTTTGGAAAAAGTTACTCTCCGAATAAAAAATATATATATAAAAAAACAAAAAATTGGGTCAAGTGATGTTGCAATTCGATTAGAGCAGTGAGATGTTGTTTGTGGAGTTGTTTGGTGGATGGTGAATGTTGCTATATTGTTTATTCCAGATTGGTAGCGGAGAACTCGGGTAATTTATTTGCTCGAGAATTTTGTTATTTATTGGAGCTTCTTTTCTGGTATATATATATATATCTTTCCTTAAACACACATTACAACCCGTGAAGTCCTCTTGATTCGCATATTTTGAGCTTTGATTGTCTTCGAGTAATTTAAACGATTGGCAAGCATATGTTAAAACTTGAATATTGACCAATTTTGAGCGTACCTATCGCATATATATGTAAGAAAAATGAGTGAGGCTTATATTATGACCTATGCATTTGAGAGTTTGTCATTTCAAGGTCAAGCTGATATTTGAGGCATGTGGTCATACGGTCGTTGGAATTCGACTCGATTGAGTTGGGCAATTTGAGACTCTTCTTATTTGAAACTGCATGCTCGTGTCTTGTTTTCTTTTCTTTTTGTTTGGGACGAACAAAGATTTTAGTGTGGGGGAGTTGTTTGTTCCATTTTTGTTACATTTTTCGTGATTATTTTTCCTTTAATTTCTCCTCGTTTTAGGTCTTTTTGTTGGATTTTATTGGTTTTTGTAGTTTATTGCTTGTTTTGATCTATTTCGGTTTTCCATATGTTTTCCGTGTAGTTTTCCAGTTTTCTTTGTTTATGGTGTGTAGGTTGGAAGCCTCAGAAGGATTGGACTTCAGGAAAAAGTTGACCGTGCAAGTATAATTAAGTAGAGGATTTCGTTGGGAACACACAGGAAAAAGCAGAATCAAATTCTGAGGCTAAACGAGTTCAAACGGGCCCGAGACGTGAATACGTGTATGGAAGCCCCAGGCCTGCCCGCGAACGTCGCGGTGCACAGCTGCCGCAACTCCGTCAGAGAAGCCCAGGTTTGCTCCGCGCCGTGACAGTGCCCCGCACCGCGGCACTCCTCTACTCCGCGCCGTGCCGGAAGTTCACGCCGCGGTACAACGCCCTCCTTCGCAGCGTGACGGCATGCAGCGGCGCGGCAGGAGGGTCTTCCACGGCGTGAGGACAGGCGCGGCGCAACAAGGGATGAAGTGCTCTCTGACGGCTTTGTGGTAGCAGCGCGAGACTCTTCTTATTTGAAACCACATGCTCGTGTCTTGTTTTCTTTTCTTTTTGTTTGGGACGAACAAAGATTTTAGTGTTGGGGAGTTGTTTGTCCCATTTTTATTACATTTTTCGAGATTATTTTTCCTTTAATTTCCCCTCGTTTTAGGTCTTTTTTGTTGGATTTTATTGGTTTTGTAGTTTATTGCTTGTTTTGATCTATTTCCATATGTTTTCCGTGTAGTTTTCCGGTTCTCTTTGTTTATGGTGTGTAGGTTGGAAGCCTCAGAAGTGTAATAACCCAGTTTCGTGTTAATAAAAGCAACGTACTTTCTTTTATTAATCTCGCTCATTTTCAGCGTTTAAGTTAATAAGTTCGCCTTTAAGTCAAAAAGTCTATTCAGTTAATTATTAACGGAATCAAATTCAATAATTAATTTCCGAACCGTTTATTTTATAAACGGATATTATTAATCGGGATTGATTATTGAAAGTCAAGAACGTTCGGATTTAATTTCGAAGTTAAGATCAAAGCTAAGTCACGGATGCACGCATTACGCACGCACGCATGCCGTGCATAGCCGTGCGTGTATGTGTGCGCGCAACCGCCATATATGCACACGGTTAAGCCCCCTTAAGCGCGTGCTTATAGGCTCTTAAGCACTATGATCAAGCTAAGCAAATCTCGTTCCAAACTTTTAGTAATTGCCGTGAGGAATATTCAAAGAGATAAGTCATGGTGTGCAAGTTGTGTGGTGAGTCACCTACTAGCTTGCACACATGGCGCTACACGAGCTCACGGGTAATGACTAAGCCCGTTCATGCGTGACACCTCGGCAATGACTAAGCTAAATTCGTCCCACCTCAGCACTTGACCGAGACACATGTCGTCAAAAGAAGAAATCATCATCCATCACCTCTTTGACCTAGTTTCACCCTCAGTTTTTACCTCTCCAAAATAACCGTGCGTGTAAGTGTTTTTCATGCATTTTCTCCATGCAAAACCGAGACCAACTTCAGCGAACAGTAGAGGGAAAAATAGTGAGGAAAATATCACAGAGAAATTATAGAAAAATAGCTAAGAAAAGCCGAAGCCAAAGAGAAGCAAGTATATACTACGAACGCACCGTGCAAGCTCACGCAAGCCACCGTGCAATTCACGTCCGAACTGAAGGGTATATTCTTATTCACCCTCTTTTCATGAAATTAAGCCCTTGTTAGCAAGATCATGTCAATATCGTATTGTTCGGTCCATCTTTTTTTAGCAAAAACGGCCTCGGAGGTGCTATATAAGCCTCTCCGAGTGATTTCAAAAGTTAACGGGCAAGTCCCGAACAATTCACGTATATTTAGTCAAGTCAAGACATTTTATGATCA
>CACSLK010027822.1:73042-86362 GCA_902706635.1 Striga hermonthica | reverse complement strand
TCATTTTTTTTTTTTTTTTATTATTATATTCATAAGTAGGAGGAATGGGGATGCGAGAACAATTTCAGTTAAAAATGGTCCGTTGAGGACAGGTTCTTTTTTGTTTTTGTTTTTGTTTTTGTTTTCAGATTATGCGGTTTCTCTATTGACCTCTCAAACGGCTCTTGTTCGTCACTCAATTTTATGACCAACGATCATTCGCATTTTTTTTTTTGGATAAAATGTCTGTTCGCCTTCGATCAGGTACCTCATTATTCATATGGAGACATTTACGTTCAAATTGCGGTGTTTACATGCAATGTTGATTGTTGATGCCTTGTTCTTAATTTTGAAACTATTTATTTGGGGTGTCGTGTTGTTTTGGAATGTGAATTGATTCAGACAAATTTTGTATAGCTATATGGATGGGCTGAGAGTTGGTACTGACATATCTTATCCGGTTTGAAGTGTTTTTAATTCTTGATGCCGTTGTTGAATTAAGCACCGTTCTAAAGTGTGCTAGGCAAAGGATTAGGCCGAGGATTTTTGAACCAGAGGAACTGAGAAAGAATTACTCAAGTTCAGATTTTTTTTAGGGTAATTGATATGGTTTAATTTGCCGCCAATGACCTAGTACGTGCTATTTTTTCCAGTCTTGAATTTTGCCAGTATATATGTCAAATGCTATTGATTAGTTGACACTCACTCATATGGTACTTCACTGTCTTGTCATCTTGTGTAATTGGCTTCTTTGACTGCTGTTCTATCATTTGTTTTAACTTCCTTCGGTCGACTTTATCTTTTGTCCCACATGCATATGTATATCGAATACCGTACATATCCACATCGTAGTATCAACGTGCAAATTTTCCGGGTGCGAGAAATGTGTAATGATTCCATTACCCTCTTTGTGGTCCCATTTCTTGTAAAATGCAGCTTAATGCCACATTGAGTTAAAATTGTGATCCTTTCTATGCCATTTATATTAGTTACATTTTCGTCAAAATTTATTTGCAGGACCCGGGTTTTGCACTTGTTTGTTGTGCAGTTATTTTGTGCAAAGATGTTAAAAACACCTGCATTTTCTGCGTCAAGAGGGATGTCCAATATTTGAAGACTGTGGAACCAGACGAATAATCCCTACTGGTTTTCTACACACAATCTTACACATGGATACAGTTAGAACTATTTTCACAAACACATATCCGTACCCACACGAGCATTCGCGCCATGCTGTCATTGCTGTTATCGTGGGTTGTGTATTTTTCATATCTTCAGATAATATGCACACTCTCGTTCAAAAGTTAGACAGCAATGTTAAATGGTGGTCCATGTACGCCTGTCTCCTCGGGTTCTTCTATTTCTTCTCTTCTCCTTTCATAGGAAAAACAATTAAACCTAGTTATTCCAACTTTAGCCGCTGGTAAGGCGTTCTCCTTCTCTGTCTCTTTCATTCTTTCTTTGTGTATGATTTATTTTTGTTGTGTATTCCTGGTGATTAAATATTAATGCAATGTAATGATTTGCCTTTAATTTTTAGGTATATTGCCTGGATATTGGTGGCTGCACTTTACCATCTTCCCAGTTTCCAGTCGATGGGAGTCGACATGAGAATGAACCTCTCTCTGTTTTTAACAATATACGTCTCGTCTGTATTGTTTCTTCTTATTTTTCATTTGGTATTCATAGGCCTGTGGTATATCGGTATTGTGGCCCATGTGGCTGGAAGGAGGCCTTCGATCCTCACGATTCTCCAAAATTGTGCCGTGAGTCTTGAAAAGTTTAAACCTATTATTTTCTATATCTTCTTTTCGTTATGTTTACGATTTCTATTCTCGTGTAGGTTATAAGTGTGGCGTGCTGTGTGTTTTATAGCCACTGCGGCAATCTTGCTATTATAAGAGATGAGACATTTGAAAAATGGCAATGGGGCTGGCTGAGGTTATGGAAAAAGGAACAGAGGAGCTCGTGGATCGCGAAATTCGTCCGCATGAATGAGTTTAAACATCAAGTGTGTAATTCTTGGTTTGCCCCTGTTGGTTCAGCTAGCGACTATCCACTTTTGTCCAAATGGGTTATTTATGGCGAGGTTTGACTTTTTAGCATTCTGTCGAGTGTTCTAATCTTTTTCCACTTTTCTTTTGTGACCAACACTATGTATGGATCATTGTCTTATGTCAGTGTATGTGTGTTTGTGATGTCTTTCCAGTTGACTTGTAGTGGCGTCTCATGCGCGGAATCACCTGATGAAATTTCACCTATATATTCATTGTGGGCCACCTTTATAGGACTCTATATTGCAAATTACGTTGTGGGAAGGTCGACAGGGTGAGAGTATTATGAGGCCTTTCTCTTGTCATGTGTTGTATTTATATTGTTACGCAGTTGTTTTGTTGTCTGTGAAACATATTTTGCTGCTCGGTTTTGGTATGTGTTGTTGCACGTCTTTAGTTTAACATTTCATGCTATTTAATTCATTTACTTGTGTGATTGGCATAATGAGGTCGTATAATCAGCACATGAATGTAGAAATACCGTCAAAGTTGTATGGTCTCATTGTCCAAACCGTCTATCTAACAATCATCAGATGGGCACTTACACACCCCGTGTCACAAAAAGAATCTGAGAAATTGAAGAAAAAGCAAATGACGCCCGACTTTTTGGATATGGTGCCTTGGTACTCTGGGTATCTCTCTTCTCTCTCTCTCTCCCACACACACACACACACGCACACACACAGAATACTCTAACCTCTGGACTTGTTCAGTTATCATATTATATGCTTGAATGATACAGGACATCTGCTGATTTATTCAAGACAGTTTTTGACCTGATGGTGTCAGTAACTGTCTTTGTCGGGCGTTTTGACATGCGCATGATGCAGGTATGTTTAAATCTTTTCTTGTTAGCATAAATTTTCTTTTTTGGTTTTTTACTTTATCAACAAATCCCTTTTTCAACTTTATTCAATCTAGTTTGATGCTATTAGCTTTTCAAACTACATGTTCTTTTTTCATCCCATATTTGCAGTTAATTTTATTTACTCTCTTTCCAAATTGATTTCAGTCTGTCTTTGGTTGTGAACTCTTTATAGGCTGCAATGAGCAGGGTTGAGGATGCAAGTTCCATTAAACAGGACGATCTTTTTTACGACCAGTTTAGTGAACATGATGAGCTGTGGTTTGATTTCATGGCGGACACTGGTGATGGTGGTAATTCTTCCTACAGTGTGGCAAGACTTTTAGCTCAACCTTCTATTCGTGTCAGGAGTAATAATTCTCTGGTCACACTTCAGCGTGGTGACCTGCTCCTTATAGGGGGTGATCTTGCGTAAGCCTAATGATTCTATTTCTGCCCCTGTTTTGTGGGGTTTCCCATTTATATAAAAAAAAATTATGTAACAAATAACTAAAGCTTTCTCTTGTGAAGTAATGAAGGGATAAAAATTTTGAAGTGTCAAGATATATGCAGTAGTCTAATTGGCTGGACCATCCGTCTAAAGGAAAAAAAAAGGATTTTCTACATTTTACAGTTGATCATGGGTATTCAAAATGGTTGTCATGGTAAAGTGGTAAAAGAAGTTGATTGATGACAGGATTAATGATTTCTTTCATTTCATGGCGATTCATCTGACTGAAGATATGTTTTTATATGGAATATGATGATTAATGAAGTTTATACATGCCTCCTTTGTTGCTGCCGCTAGAATCCCATTTCCAGATTGCTTCTTTAAAATTCACCAACATCTTATTTTCACTTGGAAATACTTTTATTAAATGCAGAAATCATGTAAATGGAATTTTTGGGGACCTTCATGTATTAAATAGATTTTTATGTAATTTGTGTCAGTTATCCCAATCCATCTTCATTTACCTATGAGAGCCGTTTTTTCCGCCCCTTTGAATATGCTCTTCAGCCTCCGTTATGGTACAAGGAGGAGCATGTAGCCGTAAACAAACCAGAATTGCCTGGTGGGGTACCTACACTAAGGCGGTATGAAGGGCCTCAATGCTTTGTCATACCAGGAAATCACGGTCAGTTTCTATTCTGGTACGGGAATTTTGTAGATCGCTTTTTCTGGTGCTTTCCAATGCAAACGTAATTATCTATAAAGAAGCAACAAAATAATTTTCTTTCGAGATTATAAATACTCTTCAACGAGGTCAACGTAATTTTTAATTTTTTTTTTTCTTTTTTCTAATTAAAATGAACCTTCTGGTTAGATTTCAAACTATCCCCGTGCTCAATTCTAGCTTCTTATTGCCTTAAACTATTTTACATTATTTTTTGTTTTCTGATCTTTCCTGTTTGACAGATTGGTTTGACGGGCTACAGACATTCATGCGGTACATATGCCACAAGAGCTGGTTAGGTGGGTGGTTTATGCCCCAGAAGAAAAGTTATTTCGCCCTTCAGCTGCCAAAAGGATGGTGGGTTTTCGGTCTCGACCTTGCTTTGCATTGTGATATTGATGACTATCAATTCAAGTTCTTTTTGGAGTTGATTAAGGAGAAGGTAATCTGTTTCGTTAATATATCAATGATCTGCATATTTGATTGTTGCATGTATATTAAACTGGATTTAAAAGAAACATTTCTCGTGGAATTTGCAATTTTTTTGGGCTTATGAGGGGGAAAGTATAGGACTCCGTTTTATTCTATTTTTATTTTTCTTTCTTTACTTTTGTAGCTTTGATGGTGTTTTCTGTGAATACACCAAACTTCAGTTGTGGTTTTAGTTATTATGTATTTTTTGTCCAGGTGGGGGAAAATGATTCTGTGATCATCATGACCCACGAACCTAATTGGCTTCTCGATTGTTACTGGAATTTATCAACCGGGAAAAATATTTCGTATCTAATACGCGACCATTTAAGAGGCAGGTGTAAGCTCCGAATCGCCGGGGACTTGCATCATTACATGCGTCATTCGTACGTTCCATCACCGGACAAGCCAGTACACGTCCACCATTTGCTTGTCAATGGCTGTGGTGGGGCCTTTTTACACCCGACTCACGTCTTTCGTAATTTTGACAATTTTTATGGCACATCCTATGAAAGTAAGGCGTCTTATCCTTCTTTTGAGGACTCGAGCAAGGTATGTAAAACTGCAATATTATGTTAACATCTTGGAAATTGTTTTATCATTTGAATCTAGTGCATTACTCTGTGCTTTTGCAATTTTGCGCAGATTGCTTTAGGAAATATATTGAAGTTTCGCAAGAAAAATTGGCAGTTTGATTTCATTGGTGGCATTATATACTTCGTCTTGGCCTTTTCCATGTTTCCTCAGGTATCATTTTATTCATGTTAAATTCAAAGGTAATAAATTTTTTTTTTTTTTCTTTGGTGAATAAAATCAGTTTTATATAGAAATATAAACAACCTCGTTGATATTTTCTCAAATTGTATACTATTAAAGGAAAGAATATAAGGACTTGAATAGGGCACTTGTAATTTTTTAAAAAAGGAATTTTATAACTCTTTTTGGGAAATTTATCGAATTATGCAGAAAGGTTATTTAATAATGGGAATTTTGTTCTAGTGTAAGCTAGATCACATCTTACAGGATAACACAATTTGGGGTCACATAAAGAGGTTTTTAGGCACGATATGTGATGCTTTCATGTACATGGTTGCGCACTCGTATGTATCATCAGCCGGTGCTGTCTTCCTGTTAGTCGCGGCTATCACCTTTGTGCCTTCAAAAGTCTCCCGAAAGAGGAGATTTTTAATTGGGTTTCTCCATTTCTCGGCTCACTTGGTTTCAGCATTGATTCTAATGCTGCTGTTGGAATTGGGTGTTGAGACGTGTATCAGGCATAAACTATTGGCGACTTCTGGTGAGTTTCTTTCTTTACACATACCAACCGATAATAAAGATTTTATGTACTTGTTTTCCTTTATCATACCGATGACAAAAAATTGTGTGAAATTGCAAATTACATGTATTTCCATATTATAAAGAGATGTGAAAATAAAGATGACGAGGGTTTTAATCATATTCTAGGATTTGAATCTCAGGTTACCACACTCTGTACGAATGGTACAGGTCAGTGGAGAGCGAGCATTTTCCGGATCGAACTGGACTTCGTGCACGTATTGAGCAATGGACGTTTGGCCTTTATCCTGCATGCATTAAGTATCTAATGTCTGCATTCGATGTCCCTGAGGTAGTAATAATAATAATAATAATAATAATAATAATAATAATAATAATAATATAAACTCGATTTGGATTTGGATTTGGAGAGTGTTAGATGATAGATAGATGATTTTGCTGCAGGTGATGGCTGTGACGAGGAACAACATCTGCAAAAACGGGATGCGCTCCCTCTCGAGAGGTGGGGCCGCCATATACTATGCCTCCATTTTTCTTTATTTCTGGGTTTTTTCGACTCCTGTTGTGTCTTTGGTTTTCGGGAGCTATCTTTATGTGTGCATCAACTGGCTCCATTTGCACTTTGACGAGGCCTTTTCGTCCCTTCGTATTGCAAATTACAAGTCCTTCACTCGCTTCCATATCAACACCAAAGGCGATCTCGAGGTTTTCACCCTTGCTGTGGATAAGGTCAGAAATATCAATTTCGTATGCTGAAAATTAGTTACATGTGTTTTTTGGTCGTCTGCATTTTTTGGAGGAATCTTGGAAATCTTGCCGGAAGTCGATACTTTTGAGTTTCCAAATTATTAATTATTAAATTTTGTGCTGTGAGGTTCACCCTATTTACTGGAGTTACAAATTCTAATTCCTACATTATGCATTTATTATAATTTTTATTTTATAGGTTCCAAAGGCGTGGAAGGTTGACCCGTGCTGGGAGGGAGAGTCGAAACTAATACAGAGCCTCAGCTACAGGAGAAGATTTCCGAGCAAATGGCGGTCAGTGTCGTCTCAGCAAGACCCTGTCAACACTGTAAGGATTGTTGACCATTTTTTTATTCACCAAACTGAAATAAATGATCAAGGGATTTGATGTGGGAATTCTAATTGAAATAAGCATCCATTTCTTTCAAATATCATTCAACTTTCCGCATCATCATATAAAAGATAAAATGCTCGATATACCTATTGTCGTGGATAGACGGACACATTTTTTTATCGTTTTGTTCAATTCACGGATCAAACCTTTCATAACCATTATAATCTCAAATACATTCTTGCAAAAGGTATTCCTACATTACAATCGTTGAAAATGTGGACTTCCATGTCCTGCGCAACAATTTTTAACCACACATTCTTCAACTCACAACTGGCTGAATGTTCCTAGGGATTCTTGTTAACTATCGATTTTCTGCTTACTTCTGTTAAGCCGTTATTTACCTAAGACAAAAGTTCATGAACAATTGTGCCCTAATCTCGATTCAAGCTCTTGTTCAGCATTCATCAATTGCACAGACTGAATTGGTGTGCCTGTATAAAAAGGATAAACAGAAAACCAGAAATTTATTATTTTCTAATGACTGAAAAATGAAGGAAGAAAGAAAGAAAGAAATGAAATGGCATTATACACGAGCATTTCCCGGTAACGAATCATATGACAGCAAATAAAAGGCCGGAAAACTACGTATTTGAAATCCTGTCTAGCAACGCAAGGCTTCTTTTTTTGTAACAAGAATAAAAGGAAACTAAAATGAGACTGCGACTATCTAGCCTCTCTGACTCACATATAATTGAGGACTGAAAAATCATGAAATCTTTGGTTAACTCACATGAAATGTTGGATGTTGTTTAAACTAGAGTTTTGTTGACAATATGATTAAGCGCACAATCTGCCCCAGAAAACGGAATGCTTTTGTTGCTTCACTTAAACATTTGTTCTTCTCATCTCTTGACCAGTGCTGAAAACACAAGAAAATTGAGAGAGAGAGAGAGAGAGCATCAGTATAAATGTATCATCACAGAACGAATAAGAAGCTACAAACATGCAAAATATATTAATAAACTAAATTTTTTAAAAACAAAGCTGCAAGCATTGTTAGGAAAAATAGAAAATGTAGACACTTGCCTCTCCAAGTGCATTAAGTTTCTCGCGAACACTCGTCAGCAATTGTTCGGCATCTCCTTCCCATTTATAGAATTCCAATTTTCTCCCTTCCAATAGCTTACTCGAGACCTAGTGAAGAATGGAATTCGTAAGATACAAGCTGAAGATGGAAAACCCTCCACTAAATAAGTAGTCAACACTTGCAACATACATAACATGAAAAGGAAAGCGCAAATGTTTCCAGATATCAACCCATTAAATATAGCCAAGACACATTTAAGAACTTGGCCACCAATTCAAGCACTAGAATACAGAACTGAGACAAGAGCTATCCCAAATAAAGAGAAAAACACATTAATGAAATCAGAGATTTAAACAAATTGAACAACAATTCAACATGAAATCCAGCATCAATTAAAGAAAATCATACACAACATGTAAATTAACAGACTGATATCAAAGGATGGATTTTAGAAATTAAAAGAAAAATGTCGCAATACCTTTTTAGCTATCACTTGTCCTCCCGCTATGTGGGAGAAATAAATATTGTAGAAATGGGAAAGGAACAATGGCGGGCTGTTTTCAGCAAGTTCCTTCAGATATTGCATGTACTTGACGCCTGGGTTGCTAGGCTCTGGAATCACATTACCTTGCTCCCTTAACCATTCTAAATCCTTCATAATGCAACCCGACCTTTCTAATCCTGTCTTTCTGAAGTAAACATCTGCATAGACACAAGGCCAGGAGCTTTGATTTTTAAGGCACCAATGCAATCAATCACTTACTCACTCACTTTATATAAATATCGCAAAAATACTGCACACATCATGCTACTGACCATAACTTTAAAAATTTCTGCATGTTTCACATTGTAACTCGACAAGTATTCGGCAATTTAAGAACTGAACTAGATACAATTGACAATACAAAACAAAAAGGACATACTTTCTCCACACGTGATCTTATCGTATGTTTTAACAGATTTCTTCTCCCACAAAAGCTTCCTTGAGATCACCAGTTTAAAAATTGAACTAGATATGGGATACCATACCAGCATAATTATGTCGCCTACGAGCTAACATCGGTTCGACCCGACCGAGTGCATGGAAATATTTCAACAATAAGGCCAGCAAATAACTTTCTTTCAAATATAAGAAAAAGCAAAATGCAAGGAAAAAAACAATTAACTTTCTTTCACCTGGAGACAATGCAATATGAATGGAACTATTTTAAACAATAATTTGAACACAGAATCGCAAAATATCAGAATAATTGTATGTGAAAACAACTTACAAGAAACATCAGTGGATTCATCAACAATGCTCTCAACCGTTCTGAAAACCAGCTCGCTATCCACCAAATACTTCAAGAATCCTTCCATGCTCGGCTGCCACTCGTCTCCATCTCCATCATCCTTCTCCTCCGCATCACCATCCACTTCATTATTTTTCTCACTCTCCACGCCATTGGAGTTAGCCCGACTCTTGGATTTTCCACTGTTCCTCAGTCTCATCGCAACGAACCTCATCTCCTCCGTGATACCCTCTTTCTCTCCGGGGTATGCCTTCCTGTAGCGCCGCCGCTGCTGCCTCACCGGCGGCGGCGGCGGCGGCGGCGTCTGCCCGATTCCCTCCGCGGCCGCCGCCGGGCCGTCTTCACTTTCTGAAACTTCGTCTGACGACTTGAAATCTTCTTCGTGCTCGGTCTCGGCTAATGCGGGCCACTTGGAGATTGTGCACCGAGGCAACTTCTGGGTTCTGCCATTTCTTGATATGCTGTTGCTCTTAGTAGATTTTGGGACAATTGGCAGGAACGCAAAGAACTTCGGGGTCGAATTATTTAGAACAATCAAAGGATTTAAGGGTTTTAGCGATGTACCAGGAGTAGACAAGAGCACCATTTTAGCTCTGTTAGCCATTTTCCTCGATTAGAGTACATGGATTGCTACTACTATACCTTGAAGACGATACTCGACTGAATGGAGCTGGATAAGTAGAAATGGGCCAACCCAACAACTAGTTTAATTTGGACTGTCAAGTTGGAATATAACTGAAGATGCTACAAGTATTGGGCCAGAATCGTGACCACATGGAAATTTTCATCTATCCAATATGATTCTAAAAATATTGCAAATATACAATTCATAAACAAATAATTACAAACCTATCTAATAGATAATAAGTAACGTTAATGTTTAAATTCAGTTACTATAATCTTCAACATCCATCCCTTTTTTATGGAATTGATTAAGAGAGAGAAATGAAAAACATGTCTATAATAAATAACTAACTCATTTAATTCCGCGCAACTGATATTCTTTAATTCACGCATCAGGTGGTATATATTGGGTATATGTTAGTATATATTCAATATATGTGCGCATCTAGAATTTCTTTATTCACGCAGTTGTCATGTGGTATATATTGAGTATATGTTAGGATATATTCAAGAGGAAATATTTATTTTCACCCCATTTTGAAGTCCTGCTAAATTTTTCACACCACCCAATAAAAAGTTAAGTTTTTCACCCCAGAAAGTACGAAGAGATATGCGAAAAACTATACGATAGATAGACGACCGGTATGAGCATGGGCGAGAAAATTATGAGTTAAAGTATGCGACGAATCTGCGGAGATTCGATGTACGACTCGGTCAATCGCGGTCCGTCACCCATTAAATAATTATTACTGTTAGGCGAATGAACTGCGACTATTAGTCGAAATAATTATTCTGCGACATACCAACGTCACATATTATTCGCAGAATTGGTGCATAATAAGTTTTTTTTGTATTTCTTTCATCTTTCAGTTATGCGAGGCGGTATGCGAATTGCCGCATATTGCTCGCATATCCCCTTCGCACTTTTACTCAAAAGTGTTTTTTATTTATTTTTTTACTTCTTTCATTTTTCAGTTATTTCAGTTATGCGATGGGATATGCGAATTGCCGCATATTGCTCGCATACCACCTTCGTACTTCTACTCGAAAGTTTATTTTTTATTTCTTTCATCTTTCTGTTATTTCAGTTATGCGATGGGGTATGAAAATTACCGCATATTGATCGCATACCCCCTTCGCGCTTCTACTCGAAAGTTTATTTTTTATTTCTTTCATCTTTCACCGAAAGTTTATTTTTAAAATTTAAATTTTTGAATGGTCTAGAAACCGCTGGCAGTTGAAACGTTACGGCCGATTTCGAGGCGTCTTATCCGCTTTTCGAAATGCCTGGGCAGTAAAAGCGTGAACGCGAATCATTTCATCCGTCTATATCAAGCGTGTAATCTTCAATCCATATCATGCCACTTCTGTTACTACCATCCGTCCCCCAGAATTCTTAGTTAGTGGCCCTCCGTTTTTCCCTTTTCTTGTATATGAGAAGCAGTTCGCCAAAGATAAACCAGAGTTACAAAAATTCTTTCTTTCGACCCGTGAGGCAATTCTTTAAGATTACTGTGTCTGAATTGAGAACTACTAACCTTCCGAATTCATCGGAGGAAAAAATTCAACGAGCGAAAATTCTGCTATCCAACTTTATTAATGTGGCCCCGGCAGAAAACATATATGCCGAGACAGCGACTATGAAGATCAAACCTCCGGGCCCGCGTAATGCCGGATCAACTGTGAGAAGGTTGAAGGTCGGAATGGCGCGCGTCGGCAGCCGGGGCGTAACGGCCCGACACTCTGTCAGAGGCAATGCTGGCCTCAACCTCTCTAGGTTGTGGTCAACCAGGTTTTCCTGACAGAGAAAGGTGGTTGGTATCGAAGGAGTTTTTTCCCGAACCCGTCAGAGCCCATCGGTTGAGAGCGTGGTGGTCGTTGCCGATCTAATGCTGGAGTTCTACATGGAACTCCACAAACAAGCTCCACCTACAGCTCCTCTTTCTCGAATCTGAGTGTTGTGGTAGCTCGTCGGCTCCCTCGTCCTAGCTTTTTTTTAGGCTTGGCTGGTCCTTCGATTCTTTTTTTAACTTTGTAATCGGCTGGGGTTGAAGCGAATGTAAAAGTAGTAGTGTAGGGATTTATGTTCGATCTTTTATTCTGCGAAATACAAACTTCGCATATTATTCGCCTAGTTGGTGCATAATAAGACAAAAAAAAAATTGGAAATTTTCTATTCTGCGTCACACATTGCGAAACACTCGTGTAGTATAAATGAAGAATAATTTTTTTTAATTTCTTTTGGAAATTTTCTATTCTGCGAAATACAAACGTCGTGTATTATTCGCCTAGTTGTTGCATAATAATTTTTTTTTAGAATTTAATTTTTTGAAAATACTTGTTTAGGCGAAATGATCCTGAGACTATTAGTCGAATATATTACGCATAACAAACGCATAACACGTAGTGTAGGCTAATGAACCTGCGACAATTAGTCGAAATACAAACGTCGCATATTTAAGTTTTTTTTTTGTAGAATTTATTTTTTGGAAAATTCAACAGTTTAGGCTAATGAACCTGCGACAATTAGTCAAAACAATTTCGCATACAAACCACACAACATTCGTAGTATAATCGAAGAATTTATTTAAACAAAAATTATTTTTGGAAATTTTCTATTCTGCGACACACATAATTGCGACAAATAAACGTCGCATAATTCATTCGCAGGTCAACCAGAGGATATCCGCATACCCACTTTTTGTGTAAAACAAATTATTAAACAATTATTTTGGTTTGATAAATGCGATTATTTATGCGACCGTCTTACGACGGATATGCGTTTATTCGCAGGTCTACCGCAGGGTATTAAACTGCGAAAGAGATACGGAAACTAAACCATTATATTTATTTTGTTTATTAAAAATGCATCGGAATTGCGAAAGTATGGCGCTTTTTACGCGAACATTACTCGACAGCTGTTATTTCGCACATTTTGTCGTATAGTTTATTATTTAAAACAAAAAGATAAAAAAAGCAAAACGTCGCATATACGCTACAGTTGCACCTCTCAGGAGAAGAAAACAAAAAAGAAAGCGGGGCGAAAAATTTGAAATTCCATCTTCCATCTTGCGACATTAATTCGCATAGTTAGAAGCAAAAAAACTGTTAGAAATTTAAAAGAAAAAAAGAACCAAAAATGATGAATGAGAACGACGTCATGGCCTTCTTAATAGATTCTAAAGATTTCACGAATCAAGCTTTTCTCGAGGCGGCCGGCCAAGCGGGTGCCCTAACAGCGGCTACTGCGGCCGACGACTCAACGGCTGCCGTAACGGGTATGGCGGGCCGCGACTCAGCGACTGAAGGCACGGGTCCGGAGGCCACCTCTTTTGGAGAGGTAACTTCCATTTGTTGCCCCCGGCTGCCGACGCGCGCCATTCCGACCTTCAACCTTCTCACTAACCTTCCGAATTC
>CACSLK010027822.1:51098-68031 GCA_902706635.1 Striga hermonthica | reverse complement strand
AAACTAAATTAAACAATGAAAGATGAAAGAAATAAAAAATAAACTTTCGAGTAGAAGTGCGAAGGGGGTATGCGAGCAATATATGGTAATTCGCATACCCCCTCGCATAAATGAAAGATGATATAAATAAAAAATTAACTTTCGAGTAGAAGTGCGAAAGGGGGGAGTATGCGAGCAATATGCGGCAATTCGCATAACCCTTCGCATAACTGAAAGGTGAAAGAAATAAAAAATAAATTTTCAAGTAGAAGTGCGAAATGGGGTAGTATGCGAGCAATATGCGGCAATTCGAATACCCCATTCGCATAACTGAAAGGTGAAAGAAATAAAAAATAAACTTTCAAGTAGAAGTGCGAAAGGGGGTATTATGCGAGCAATATGCGGCAATTCGAATACCCCCTTCGCATAACTGAAAGATGAAAGAAATAAAAAGTAAACTTTTGAGTAGAAGTGCGAAAGAGGGTAGTATGCGAGCAATATGCGGCAATTCGCATACCCCCTTCGCATAACTGAAAGATGAAAGAAATAAAAAGTAACTTTCGAATAGAAGTGCGAAGGGGGTATGCGAAATACCCTAAACCCTACTAAACCCTAAACCCTAAACCAATATTATATCTTATGATATAATGTAATTTATTCTTTAAATTACCGTTGACAATATATAAATGAACATTGTTATAATTTTTAATAAGTGACTTTATTCTATTATCACTTTCAAACATAATCACATTAACAATATTTATCTACATACCTTAACTCATAATCCACATTTTATCTAAGATTGAGCTTGAACATTATTATATTTTTTAAAAAGTGACTTTCTTCTATTATCACTTTCAAACATAATAATCACATTAACAATATTTATCTATATACCTTAACTCATAATCCACATTTTATCTAAGATTGAGATTGAACATTATCATATTTTTTAATAAGTGGCTTTCTTCTATTATCACTTTCAAACATAATCACATTAAACAATATTTATCTATATACCTTAACTCCTAATCAACATTTTATCTAAGATTGAGATTGAACATTTTTATATTTTTTAATAAGTGGCTTTCTTCTATTTTCACTTTCAAACATAATGACATTAAACAATATTTATCTATATACCTTAACTCATAATCCACATTTTATATAAGATTGAGCTTGAACATTGGTATATTTTTTAATAAGTGGCTTTATTCTATTGTCAATTTCACATTAAACCATATTTATCTATACCTTAACTCCTAAAAAACATTTTATCTAAGATTGAGCTTGAACATTATTATATTTTTTAATAAGTGGCTTTCTTCTATTGTCAATTTCACATTAAACCATATTTATCTATATACCTTAACTCCTAATCAACATTTTATCTAAGATTAATATTGAACATTATTATATTTTTTAATAAGTGACTTTCGTCTATTTCCACTTTCAAACATAATGACATTAAACAATATTTATCTATATACCTTAACTCATAATCCACATTTTATCTAAGATGGAGCTTGAACATTGTTATATTTTTTAATAAGTGGCTTTCTTCTATTGTCAATTTCACATTAAACCATATTTATCTATATACCTTAACTCCTAAAAAACATTTTATCTAAGATTGAGCTTGAACATTATTATATTTTTTAATAAGTGGCTCTCTTCTATTGTCAATTTCACATTAAACCATATTTATCTATATACCTTAACTCCTAATCAATATTTTATTTAAGATTGAGATTGAACATTATTATATTTTTTAATATGTGGCTTTCTTCTATTTCCACTTTCAAACATAATGACATTAAACAATATATATCTATATACTTTAACTCAGTATCCACATTTTATCTAAGATTGAGCTTGAACATTGTTATATTTTTTAATAAGTGGCTTTCTTCTATTGTCAATTTCACATTAAACCATATTTATCTATATACTTTAACTCTTAAAAAATATTTTATCTAAGATTGATCTTGAACATTATTATATTTTTTAATAAGTGTCTTTCTTCTATTGTCAATTTCACATTAAACCATATTTATCTATATAACTTAACTCTTAATAAACATTTTATCTAAGATTGAGATTGAAAATTTTTTATTTTTTTTTAATAAGTGGCTTTCTTCTATTTTCACTTTCAAACATAATGACATTAAACAATATTTATCTATATACCTTAACTCATAATCCACATTTTATCTAAGATTGAGATTGAGCTTTCTTCTATTAGTAATTCATTGGGCGGGATTTTTTCTCTCCATAATTTCAGGTATGCGAATGATATGCGATTTATCGCACATTGTTCGCCGTGCTGCGAATAAAGGTTCGCAGGTTGCGTATTTTCGACTCTCAATTAAATGACATTCGGCGCATTAAAAACAATTTTTATTTATGTATATATTTTTAAACAGATATGCGAAACGAAATGCAATTTACTGTCAATACGTTATGCGAATGAAATGCGATTCATCGTATTTTGTTCGCAGTTCTGCGAATTTGAAGAGTCGCCTCTTCACCGAAACGTCCCCTCAGTCTTCAGCGTATAATAACGGCGCGCATACCAAGGAGGATAGGTATCTTCTTTAACCAGATATGCGAAATCATTTATTGTCAATACGTTATGCGAATTAAGTGCGATTCATCTTATTTTGTTCGCAGTTCTGCGAATTTGAAGAGTCGCTCCGAAACGTCCCCTCAGTCTTTGGCAAATTAACAACGGCGCGCGTATCAAGGAGGATAGATATCTTCTTTAACCAGATATGCGAAATCATTTATTGTCAATACGTTATGCGAATGAAGTGCGATTCATTGCATTTTGTTCGCAGTGCTGCGAATTTCAATAGTCGCTCCGAAACGTCCCCTCAAGTCTCTGGCAAATTGATAACAGTGCGTGTATCAAGGAGGATAGATATCTTCTTTAGTCTTCTATAAAAGGTAACTGAGATGAGACACTTTAATTAGGATCAATACCATTTTCTCAACGTTCTTCAACTCTATATTTTTCTCAACATGACGGTCAGTGAAGTTTTTTTATTGTACAGACTTGTTGAGAAAATTTGAAGGGTGAAGAATTGAGAGATGAGTCCTGATCCTCCTGTTGTCTTTGAGGGTGTGCTCTCTTTCACCGTCGTAGCCTTCTCAATCTTGTATACCTCAAAAGTCCAAGCACTCGCCCTGGAGATCCCACGTCTGCCCAGGCACATGGTCACCTGACATTGAAAGCTAAAAACATTGGAAACTGAAAAAGCTGTTGGTGACCATGTGTTTGGGAAGACGTGGAATCTCCAGCGAATTTCTTGGTCTTCTGGGGTTTACTAGATTGAGGCGCCTACGCCGGCGAGAGGGAGCACACCTTCAAAGACAAAGGTGCTTGTTCTTCCAGGGTATACTACTTTTTTTATCAGAAGTCAGACCATTGATATAAATCTCGTTTTCCATTTTCTTCAACTGGTGTACAAAATTCACTGGCAAAGACAGATGTGAAAATGAAGATTGAAAGTCAAACAAGGGATGGCGATTTCATTCAACTCACAGACCTATCCCTTCTAACAAACAATGGCGAAAAGATCCCATACCTCCTCGGCAAAAACCCCAGACTCCTCAGCCCAGTTCCGCCGCTCATCCTCAGCCGGCCACTGATGAGAGTCAGATATCTTTATGAGAAAACGGTCAACGTAGTACCGGGGTTTAAGTAGTACCTCATATACTGGAGGGCTTAAAGGTTCAAAGCAAACGGGACAATCTAGAACTTACCTCCTCTGCAAAGACCCCCAGACTCCTCAGCCCAGTTCCGCCGCTCATCCTCAGTCGGCCACTTACGAGAGTCAGACTGCGGTATGAGGAAACGGTGAACGTAGTACCGGGGTTTAAGTAGTACCTCATATACTGGAGGGCATAAAGGTTCAAAGAAAATGGGACAATCCAGAACTTCTGGCTCGGTTATGGTCACTGAAACTTATTACTTAACGTAGCACGGGGTAAAGTAGTAGTTGAGTCGATGTAAAGTAGTTGAGTCGATATAAAATTGCGACATGCATACGTCGCATAGCAGTCGCCTAATTGGTGCATAATTTATATTATAAAAAATTATTCAGTGTAAAGTAGTTGAGTCGATGTAAAATTGCGACATACATACGTCGCATATTATTCGCAGAATTGGTACATAATTAATTATAGTATTTATTTTTTGGAAAGTTCTTTATCTGTGAATTAAATATAAATATAAGACTACGTCGCATATCATTTGCAAAATTGGTGCATAATTAATTATAACATTTATTTTTTGAAAAGTTCTTTGTCTGTGAATTAAATAAATTTAAGACTACGTCGCATATCATTCGCAGAATTGGTGCATAATTAATTATAATATTTATTTTTTGGAAATTTATTTGTCTGTGAATTAAATATAAATTGAAGAATACTATTAGATGAATGAACCTGCGATTATTACTTCGAAACAATTCCGCATAAAAACCTCATAACACTCGTACTATAACGAATAAAATTTAATTTTTTATGTTTTTGTAAATTTTTTATTCGGCGACATACGAAATTGTGACATACGAACGTCGGATATTAGTCCCCGAGTTGGTAAATAATTAATTTTATAAAATTAATTTTTGAAAAGTTTTTGTTCTGTGACTAAATTACTAATAAATTGAAGACTACTACTATTAGGTCAATGAACCTGCGATTATTACTCGAAACAATTCCGCATAAAAACCGCATAACACTAAGACTAACATATATTTTTTTATGTTTGTTTTTGTAAATTTTCTATTCTGCGAAGTACAAAATTGTGACAACAAAAGTCGTATATTTTTGGAGAGTTAGTAAATAATAATTTTTGGAGAATTCTTGTTCTTTGACTAAATTAATAAATTTTTTAAAAAAAAACTATTAGGTGAAAAAAAGCAGTGTGTAACACTATTTGGAATGTGTTCGCATATTGATACATTTATGCAAGTTTTATATGGATATGCGATTCGTAACTATGCGGAAACATTACGCATAAGCGATAGTTATCTAAGACTTATAGATTTGGATATGCGAATCGTAAATTATGCGAACATATGCCGCATAGTCGCATACTCATAAATGATGCAGTTTGGATATGCGATAATCTAATTACGCGACAGTTTTTCACATATCCTAAATGATGATGCAGTTGATCTAGCCTGGATATGCGATTAAAAAAATATAAATTACTTATATTTTTTTTCTTTCATTACGTTATGCGAAAACAATGCGATTATCGCAGTTTGTTCACAGTTCTGCGAATTTCCTTTCAATAATATTTTCCCTTCGAATATTGTCGCTGATTTTGCTAGGAAAACTCTGTTCACGGACATTAATAGTTTAATTGTCCATGCAACATATTGTTGTGTTTTGACATATGAATGATGATTAAACAAACACGTACTTGACAGACGAAAAAAATATTTATTATTACTGCAGTCAGTCCAACAAAAAAAGCCAAACAACTTTTGATTACATGTCAAGTGGATTCTAAGGGTCGAGATCGATGACTTCCAAGTCTATCGCCGCTGCGTTGCGCTCGGTAAAAACCTCGTAACACTCACCATACCAAGGGAATCCTTTCGAACGAAAAAAATGCCTGAGTGTCGGTCTCCTGTGTAATAAATTTAAAACTTTTTAGGTTATTATGGCCGCGTCACAAAAATGCATGCTTGAACAAACTAAAATAAAAAATCAAATGCAATGTACCTCCTCCCGCACATACACCCAGTGCATGTGGTTAACCCTAGCAAAGCCTGTATCACGACACAAGAGGACGCCTGGAATCATCAGGAAAGCAGTAAATTCATCGAAATAATTTCTAAGTCGCTGAATCTTTCGCCAGACTTGAGAATTAGTAAACTCCCTCTTAAATGCATAACTCAGGCATTGGTTCAGGACTATTGAAATTTCTGCCCACAAGGAATTGAACACATGGCCTTTGTGTATGTCTGCCTTTTAACGACACCATTAGAAAAATATTTGGTAGCAAATACGTTCCTCCTCCTCTGTCCAGTCCATGCCACGGAAGTGCATCGCGATCTTTTCATAGGGTTAAATCCTCTCCATTTTTTTTCACAAACGTGCGCCTCCTTGTTTTTTTTTTTTTTTGGCTACGATGGAAAGATAGGGTTTTGAGAAGTGAAAGGTCTTCTCTTCAACAAAGAGAATGAAAGGTTAATGAATTCATATAGAATTTAAGGCTAGGTAGATATTGTAACGCCCAGTATTTTATTTATATTTATAGAGCTCGACTTTATTTCCCTAAATAGTCAGTTTATTAATTTGATGTATTTATTATTACTATTTGCATTAAATTGAATAATCATTATTGAAGTCTAAGCCATTGAGACTTTATTCGATTTTAATTATTGAAGTCGGATTCATATAGCCCAAGCATCGATTCTATTTTAAATCGAGCCTTGGAATTATCGGAGATTTTATTAAGCAAATCGAAGCCGAATATTTAATTCATTCGAGCCTATTCATTTTCAAGCGAGTCCAATTATTCTAGTCGGCCCATTTAAATTAATCGAGCCTGTTCTCGATTTTATTTCGGCCCAATTATATAATTGGTCAAAGTCAAGTTAATTTTATTAACCGAACATTTAATTCCTTAGTCAATATTCAATGTAACGAGGCCAAGTCGGATTAAATTGCTAGCCCGGTTTTAGGATTTTATAGCCCGATTGTGTTAAATCCTAAGGCCCAATTCTAAAGCCCAATGTTGAGCCCATTAAGGCCACAAAACCCTAGCACTTTTCCCTCCATTATATATACACAGTCACCATCCCCTCATCTCCTAAAAACCCTAGCCACCACCACCTCAAAACAACCTCCTTCAAGAGAATTCCGGCCAGCTCGAAATCCGGCCATTTTCCCGGCGAATTCATTATATTTCCGGCCACACACGCGCCACCAAGCTCACCCGCAGCTCCTCCCGGTGAACTGTCCGACGACCATCCCTCCAACGACCTCATCCTGCCCACGCGACTCAAGGACCACCATCTGCAGCTGGGTTCACGACCCTCGGGAGCTATCGCCGTCCCAACTCCTCCACACGTCTATGACCGCAGTTCAAGTTCCGAGCAGTGTCGTAGAAGCTCCATCCTCGCCTCTGCCCGTACAAAGCTCACCCGCGCGACCACTTCCACCTGCGCGCTGTAGTTTCAGTCCGCGCGCTCGCAACAACGAGCTCAGTCCCGCTCAGAACCGTTCAACCCCGCAGCAGCTCTCTCGCCGACGAGTCCCTACGCGCGAGCCCAACCTTAGCGCCTTCAAGCTCGGTTCCGCCGGAAAATCGCAAGCGCAGCCACCGGTGGGCCTCCAGATCTCAGCACTCGTCAAAAAAGTCGCGACCTTAACCTCAGTCCGCCAGCAATGAGCCCGACGAGCCACCCTTATGGTCCAGCTGCATCAAATCGGGTCCAACATCGTCCACACGCGTTGAACTGTTTCGATCTGTGCGGGAATCGGGCCAGCCCGACCTCAGGTCCAAGACTACGCATCCCGACCAGCAGCCGGGACCCTCGATCAGCACCGAACCGCGACCCGCAGCACCCGGTACCAGCCCCGACCCAGTTGGATCACTTTGATCCATTTTCTTTAGCTCGTTCAACTCTCGGTTTCTCCGATTGGAGCCGATTTTAGGTAAAACGGCTTGAACCTTTCTCCATGAGCTTAGATACGATTATTAAGATGATATAAAAATGTTAATTTGAGGATTTGAGCGAATTACGAATTATTGGGATTTATCGAGTTTGAGGTTGATTTTTCGAGCTTTTTATAAAAATGCGATATAACCATAAAATAAATTTTATGAAATTCGTTTCGATGTCTTGAGGCTTAGGTTCGAATTTGAGAATATTTAGAGTTCGTTAGATTGACGAACGCGACTTTCAAAGTATTTGATCGGTTGAAGCGATGGTGAGTTCAATGGGTTAGGAGTTGAATTTCGACCCGATATTTTGACCATGGACCATGTAGGTGTTGAAAATGGTGTCTTTCGAATTTCGTAATGTTCGGACACCATTTGATATAAATTAAAAATCGAGACGTTAGCCTCATTTTGTGATATTTTATAAAATTAGTCGGATATGATTTTAGCTGCAGTTGTTGATTTTTTTTAAAAATCAATATAAATCACATAGAATATATATATTAATTATCAGCCTTAAATGAGTTAGGAATGTCAAGAATCGAACCCTAGTTTTATCCGATTCCGATAATCGGGTATATTTCTGGATCCGATTTTAAATGATTGAACCCTAGAACCGTCTGAATAATTGCTAGTTGTCGTATCGTAATTCGTAATGTGTATCATCGTCTCGTGCTCGTGATCGTCTCTCGTCCGACCGTTGGAGCCGAATCGTCGAGTGCGTGCCCGTGCACCGAGTCCGAGTCAAACCCCCGAGTGCGTGCCCGTGCACCGAGTCCATCCGATCAACCGTTTACGCATTGTTTCTGTTAGCTGTGGTCAAAGCATGCCCCTGCGTCAGTGACCGTGGCACCGTTCCAAACTCGTGCATCGGCTAAGCCGTGTCAGTCGAGTTCGTGCCGACCTGAGTTGACACGCCGAACTCGGACCACGGTCAAACCGAGCTGCACATAGTCAAGCGAATGACCGACCAACTCCGAGTGAGTTGTCGGTCCAGTTCGGTTGAACCTGTCCGGACGATTCGAGATATATTTCAGATTCAATCAGATTAAGATTTCAGATATATTTAAGATTTCAGAGATAGTTAAGATTCCAGATAGATTAAAGATCCAGATATAGTTTAGATTTCAGTCAGATTAGATTTAAGTCAGATTTTAGTTCCAGACTTAGAAATATTTCAGATAATTCTAGAATGCCTCAAAGACAATAAATTTTCAAAATCAGCTCGCAAATCCCTAAAATGATTTTAAAGCTGAGTGAGCGAACCTAGACAACTCAGACAATATATTCGAGTTTTTCAGTTTAATCTAAGTACTTAGAATATATTTTGTAGCTTGTGGAGAGTCGAGCCTCTGGCAGTTGCAAACCATTCAGCACCTGCATTTCAGCATATCGGGTGGGTACCCTGTACTGGGTATTACATCTTCTATAATCGCAGTACCATGGTTGAGGTATGTATGTAAGATTCTGCCCGAATAGGGGCAATTACCTAGCGAGTAGATCCCTTCTAGCTAGGTGAACCGAATGCTAGTTAAGATGAGATAAGAATTTTAGTGTAGCTTTGAGTTAAGTGGATTCAGAACTCTAGAGCAGCCTTGAGTTAAGTTTAATTTCAGATGATCTTAGAATAATTCTTCCCAAGGAACATTGATCTAGAGATAGGTTTCGTCATAACCAAGTGTTTCGAATTTCCAGTTAGTATCAAGGACTCTAGTGCAGTTGTGAGTTAAGCTCCAACCTTAGAAGTGCATAAGAGTTAGTTTTGCCCTAGTATGGGCAACGACCTTCAGATTACGTCCTACAGTTGCTTATCGTGAGCGTAAAGACCTAGTGTCCTTCTCGCCTATTAAGCAGTCAGTTGAGCAGAAATTATATATAGTAAGTTGAGCAACTGTTCGAGATAGTCAGTTGAGCAGCTATTAGAGATAGTCAGTTGAGCAGCAGTTATAGACATTGTACTTATTTATACGCATTTGTGATGTGTTCTATCATATTAGATGTATGCTTAGGTTGTGATGTGTTCTATCATATTAGATGTATGCTTAGGTTGTGATGTGTTCTATCATATTAGATGTATGCTTAGGTTGCGATGTGATTTATCATATTAGATGTATTCTGAGGTTGGGATGTGCTTATCATATCATTTGTATGTTTAGTTCGTGATGTTGCAGTTATAGTTAGTCAGTTGAGCAGCAATTATCGTTAGCCAGTCGAGCACCCATTATAGTAGACAGTTGAGCATTAGTTATAGTTATCCAGTCGAGCAGAAATTATAGACAGTCAGCTGAGCATCGGTAATAGGCAGTCAATTAAGTAACAGCTATAGGTAGTGTGCCGATTTAGGCATTTATTGGATGAATGTTTAATCAGTTAGTAAAATGCTCATCATCATATCGTTTCTGCCGATTCAGTAAGTACTTTCTTATATGCCGATGTCATGATATGTTATTATGTTAGCTGTATATTTCAGTGCTGGTTCCGGCGGAGCACGTAGATTATTTATGCTCACGCCCCCCACTAACCATTTTTCAGGTGACGGTGTCGAGAGTGGAGTGTGAGCCGATGATGTGGTGACGGTCATAGCAAGGATATTTTTAGTAGGCAAGTCATGTATATTTTAGCGTGTTTTAGTTATTATGCCTTGTTGATGCATGCTTACATTTGCTTCCGCACTCAGTATTTCAGTACTTAGAATTTCAGTCTATGCATGCTTAAATCCTGAGAGGTTTAGAGTAATGAATTATTCTCGGTTTCATGCCTAGTTGTTTAAAGATATTAAAGATTAAAGATTTAAGATTAAAGTTGAGTAGCATCCCGCATATTAAAGTTAAAGTATTTTCGAAAATTTAATATGAGTTTTGAAAATTAAAACAGAGCATTCTTTTTATAGCGTGAAAAATTTACTCTGATTTTAGTAAGTTTAGGCAGGGTGTTACAGATATACATCAACTCAACAACTAAATGAGGAAGCATACAAATCGTCATTATTTTTTAGGTGTAAAAGCAGACAATCAATCAACGCGGTGCGTAACTTATGCGACCAATATGCGAAGCATTTTCGATTTGGATATGCGGTACAGACAATCAATCAATGCGGTGCGTAACGTATGTGAAGCACTTTCGATTTTGATATGCGGTGCAGACAATCAATCAATGCGGACCATATGGATATGCGAAAAAAATGGCGGATAGTCGTAAATTATGTGGCTTTCGATTTGGATATACGATTTGTTAATTATGCGGTTGAAGACTAGGCGAATTATCCCAGTTGTGCGATTATTATGGGATATGATATGGGAATCTCACAATCAACCCAATTGTGCGATTATTATGGGACATGTTATGCGAATCGCACAATGAACCTAATTGCGCGATTATTATGGGACATGTTATGCGAAACGCGCAATCAACTCAATTGTGCGATTATTATGGGACATGTGTGATGTGTGCAGGTCAACCCAATTCCGATTTCGACAGTTGTACCTGGATTACGAACATTTGCTTCTCATTGAGCTTTTTGTCTTCGTCGCCTGAGTCACCATTGTGAGTGTTGGTTTGGCCATCATTATTGTCATCATCACGAGAATGACCTGGTTGGTTCGAACAACCTTCAGCGCCCCGAGGATATCCAGTATGTGTAAATGAACTAGGGCCTGCTTGATGTGAATATGGGGCCTCGTGGGAAAATGCAGAACTACCAACACCAAAATAACTCGGAAATACACCTTGGGACGCCATCATTTGCGTGAATCTTTGTTGCGCCGTCCCCGAAATCCCTACATTTACTCGCTTCTCCAACTCCACGTAAATGTTGGGATTTCTTTGTTCTTCAATCAGCTCTAAGATATCCTCACTGGATTTTATTTTCATCTTCACAACTCGTTCCTTTCGATCAAATACTGCCCACAATATGTACTCAAAATTACAAGGATCGGCCTACAATAATGCTTGAGCACGAGAAACTACTTCAGAATATATTTTTCGGCCGTAATTTATTCTCATCAGCTCTGCCACTCCACCAAGATATGAACCTTTGCAAAACGAACCACCAAAGTGCACCAATACTGGTTGCTAGCCATTCAAATAAGTGAACAACAAAAAAACTAAAAAAAAAAAAGAAAAATGCAGTACATGAATGGTGCAGGCGTTAAATTGTTAGAGATCAATGTTTTTTTGTTTGCATGATAAATGCAGAGACCAAATCCTCACCTATGAAAAAGCAGTCAATTAATGAGGTGCGCAACTTATGCGAAAGATCTGCGAACGAATTCCGAATAGTCGTAAAATTGCCAGGTCGATATGGCCCTCGAAAAAATGGCGCATAATCGTAAAAAAAATATGCTTTATTCGATTTGGTTATGCGATTCTTAAATATGCGAGCGAAAAAATGTCACATAATTGTCAATTATCCGGAAGATGTATGCGAAATTGTTTCGCATATTAGTAAATTATGCGATTGACTTGGATATGCAATTACCAGAAAATACGTATTCAACAAACTATGCGAATTAGATGCGAAATATTTTCGCAGTCATAAATTTGCAAGGTTGATATAGCCCTGCGAAAAGAAGGCGCATAATCATCGTAAATTATGCTGCAATCGATTTGTATATGCGATTATTAAAAATGCGAAAGATGTTCGCACATTTGTAAATTATGCGTTTGATGTGGATATGCGATTAAAAAAATGCGAAATGTTTACGCATAGTCATAAATTATGCGGTCGATTGGATATGCGCTGGTTCATTTGGACATGCGAGTGTAATATCGCATAGCATTTCGTGAGTTTTGGGATGTAAAAGAAGTTATTTGATGGGGCGGTGTGTAAAAGAAAGAATAGATTTATAACGGGGTGAAAAAGATTTTGACCCTATATTCAATATATGTGCGCAGCTGGAATTCCTTAGTTCACGCAGTTGTCAGATGGTATATATTGAGTATATATTCAGTATATGATATAGGATATTATACCCACAAGGCTAAACCGGTCGGCTGAACCGGTCGAAGAGGCCATACCGTGAAGAAACCAAGCTGAATGGCGGGAAAGTCGACCAGTCAAGCAGTCGACCAACCCATCACTCGACCAGAAAAGCGATCGAGCAACTTAGTCAACTTCAATCGGTCGACCACTTCACGGACTTAACATAGCATAGATCGGCCTAGTCACAGGCGCGTGAAAGAGCGTGTAACAAAATTTCAGAGGAATATTCATCCCATGTGCAGGAGGACACGTGTCGAGATCTTATTGGTTGATGGCGACAACCACCTCTGACAGCTCCTAACGTCCCACGCCACCTCTGACATGTGCACGGTGTGTCAGAGTATGGACGGGCAGCTGGGGCAACCAACTCATCAAATCCGGGCAACCTTAGGTCAGGTATTTCACTACTATATAAAGGGGGTGAGCCTTTCTTCCTAAGACACAATTTTTTCATTACTCAATTCTAGTATACTCATACACATACTGACTTAAGCATCGGAGGCTCTTCACCGGACACAACCCTCGGTGTGAGAGTTAAGGTTTCATGCGTTCTACTGGTGAGGAAAAGAATCGATCTATCCCAAACAGGACTAGGACGCTCACACTTGCATTATTGGCGCCGTCTGTGGGACTTTCGTTTGATAAGTTGTGTTTGAAGCTCAGCTACGGCGGACGAAATTCTCAAAAACTTACAGTCGACGTTCGACGACGCTTGGACGACGACCAGGCCAATTGGGCAAGGCCCTCCTCTGGGTTTTTCTGGCCATTCGCAGATGCCGATCACTCTTACACCTGTCCTTCATGGTGTGGGAGCATCGACGGCGATCCCTGGAGGAGATGCCAGCTCCAGTTGTGCCCAGAAGGCTCGCACAGCAGCTGCGGCGACGATGCCACCACCGCCGCCCCAAAACCCAGTGGTGGCGCAACCAGGAGGAGCGATGGTGCAAGGAGGAATGGCAGCACAAGGAGGAGCACCACCGCAGGCAGTTGTACAAGCTCCCGATCAACAGGTGGTGATAATGATTAGGGAGGAGATGCAGAGGATAGCGGCGGTCGTGACGGCGCAGGCGGTGCATCAAGTCACAAGACACACATCTCACGCCACAACCGCGTCGCCCATGGTGGCAGGAAGCCAGGACGAGGATGTGTCCAGTTATGGAGAAGGAGAAGGCGTGAGAGATTGTGCGACGAAAAGGATGGCGGAGCAGTTGCACCAGTTGTAGGACAAGGTCGAGGGGAGGCCGGAGAGGAGAACTCAAGGACATCCTTTCTCGAGGGACATTCTCGCGGCCCCTTTGCTGAATAATTTCAAGAAGACTAATTTGGTGTATGATGGATCATCTGACTCATCGAGGCATGTGAGGACCTTTGAAAATATGGTTGTGTTACATGGATATTCTGATTCTGTATGTTGCAGGGCATTCTTATCGACCTTACACGGAGGAGCACTTGATTGGTTTCATCAGTTACCCCCTGGGTCGATCGCGGACTTCGAGGATTTTGTCGGCAAACTTACCAATCAATATTCGACCGCGGTGGCGCAGGAGAAGACATATCTGACCCTGATGGCGATGAGACAAGGGGAGAAGAAATCATTGAGGAAGTATGTTGCTCGATACAATCAGACGTGCTTGGAGGTGCACTCGGCGTCGGATGAGGTGAAGGCAGGAGGATTGATAAGGAGTCTTCAAGCGGGGCCTTACCGAACCTCCCTAGCAAAGACCCCTGCTCGATCATATGAGGATGTTTTGAAGCGATGCAGGAAGTATATTAATCTGGAAGAGATGGAGGTGGAGTTTTCGAAATTGGAGGGGGCAGCTCGACCAGAGCCAAAAAAGGAGAAGAGCCCACAAAAAGGGAGGTCGCCGAGGAGAAGTTCGCCCAAAAGGAGTGGGCCGAAGAGAACATCACCTAGGGGAGAGGGTCGAGACTCGAAACTGGCTAAAAGGGATGATAGGTGGCAGGGGAGGCCATTCTCATTTGAAAGACAGAGGTACCATAATTTTACACCTTTGAGAAAAGATTTGACAGAAGTGCTCGAGGCGATAGAGCAGAAGATGTCGAGCGAGGATGTGATGTGGCCGAAGATGAGGTTTACAGGCCCGATTCTGTTATAAGTATTTTTACCGGAGTAGAATCGAAAGATTCTTTCCCCGGGTCATATCGCAAGGAAGGTTAGCCGGATTCAATCGTACGTATTCGATCACGGAAAATAGAAAATCCTAAACACTCTATTCAATGGTTTTGGTTTTAATTATAACTAGCGACTTGAAAATAAATGAAAAGCGATTTAAATAGCAAACGAGTTTACTCAAATGATTAAAGAGCTAGGGAATCGGGGATAATTGCTTTTGGTTCTAACACAACTACGGGCAATCAATTGCTCGGTTAAAGGACTTGAATCGTTTCTCGTCCAGAGGCTCACTCTCAATAACTCTTCGTAACAAGAGAGTGAACGTACACGATCAACTATCAATTCCAACAACTCATAAGCAATACTATTACGAACAAGTCTACTCTAAACAAGTCTATATCGACCAACATCTCCCCTCTCGGTTCTACATGTTGATTAATTAGGTTAGGAAGGTGATCAATCTACTAACCCTATAATAGGAACAACTTGAATAGATATGAACAATTAAGAACGAGCAATTATAATCGAACCTAATCAATCATCCCCTATCCCTAGCGTATGGATTTAGCTACTCATATGGAATTCAACATCAAAACTCATAAAAACCCATCATCATCAACCACACAATTGAGAAAAGAAGAACTTACGATTAATAAAAGAATCCCAATGTCAAATCCACTGAACAATCCAAATCCAAGCCAGAAAACAGAGTTTTAATCTCAAAAACCAATCCAAAATAGCAAAAGTATGAAAAGGAATGAGTTTCTAGAGAGAAAAAGTGTAAAAACGAAGTCTGGAATGTGAATAATGATGTCTAGGTCGAAATTCTGATCTTAGAATCCCGTCCTTGAAAATCGTGCCGATCAAGTCGCGAGTCGCGACATTCACTTTTACCGAGTCGCGAGTCGCGAGTCGCGGCATCTCGCGAGTCGCTCGTCTTTGAATAATATTTAAATTCTGGGGAAACTCGCGAACTTACTCGCGAGTCGCGACTTGTCTCGCGAGTCGCGACATGGACTCGCGAGTCGCGGCTCGTCCCGCGAAATTCAGCTTTTTGTCTCTGTTGGACTCGCGAGTCGTGACATTCTCGCGAGTCGCGACCATCTCGCGAGTCGTGACACTGACTCGCGAGTCGCGAGAAGTTCTGGGCAGCTTTTCGGTCCATTTTTTCAGTCCTTCCTTCAGCATTCTGAGCACGTTAATGGGTCTTCTTGATATCCCGGTCTCAGCTCAAGTCGTCCCGTCCTCGATCAACACAACCTACCTCCTGAAAACACAATCACGAAGAAAACACGAAGCAAAACACAGCAAAAAACGCACAAACCGAATTAAAGAGAAAAACAGAAAAATCACAGAATTGGACCAAATAAACTATGAAAATCCTATAAGTGGGGAAAAATAAAGAGAAAATAAACCCAAAATAAAGACACAAAAATGGGACAAACAACTCCCCCACACTAAAACCTTTGTTTGTCCCGAACAAAAAGAAAAGAAAAGAAAAGAAAACAATTAAATGATCAAGGACAACGGTTCAAGCAAGACCAATCTCAAACATATCAATTAAACTGAGAAGAATTCCAATGATCACAAGAACACACCTCAATAATCAACTTAGTCATTTCGAAGAACAAAGACTCTCAAGAACAAGTATATATATATGCCTCACTCAGTTTCTTCGCAAAATATAAAAGAGGTGCACTTAAATTGGTCATCAGTCAAGTCAATCATAGATTTGCCTATTGACTAACTTTTACTCTAAAACAATCAAATTTATAAAACAATGAATCAAGAGGTCTTTAAGGGTTGTAACGTAGGCTCTTTGGACTGGGTAGGAAAAATATAGGCTAAGTGGCTCAAAGTACATCAACTCAACTCTACACCCAACCATATCAACAAACACATCCAGTTGTCACCAACCGGCTCCTCCCACTAACTCCAAGACCAACATACATCCCAAGCATTTTTTTTTTATTTTTTATTTTTTTTATTTTTTTTTGCGAAAACCATTTGGACGTCTTATCTAGGTTTAGCCTTTGGGTTTTCTGCCCGAGTCTCCTAGACCGGTTTTCCGTACTCATGGCTCTTATCCACTACATTAGTGGACGGAGCGCTAGGAGTATAATCCATTTGGCTTCCCATTTTTTTTTTT
>CACSLK010027822.1:16616-28191 GCA_902706635.1 Striga hermonthica | reverse complement strand
CGGCACCTCTGCAAAAGGATAATGAAAAGATTAATATCAACACCAACAGGACTTACTCAAACAAAGACAAGGAAACACATAAACACTCGAGCAGCCAATGAAGCATACAAACGCTCGAGCAAATTAATAATGAATTACCTGGATCATCCTCAATCCGGATAAGATAGAGGATCTTTTCGGTGGGAGGAGGACAGACTTTGTGAGTGAGAAGGACACAATGATGGAGAAGGCTCTCATCCTTGAGCAATTTTTCTGACTTCACGGGCTTGGGATTCCAAGAGTGAACCCGTTGGTCGAAGAGGGAATTCGGAGGAGGTGCGTAGAATTCTTGGGAAAAGTTTTTTTATCCAAGGAAGGGGAGCCCAAGGGAAAGGAACATCGGGCTCGACGAAAATGAATCTGTCGATCCATTTTGGGATGTTGGTAGGAATATCGTTGATGAAGTGGGCGTCGTTTTGACTTTTTAAATAAAGTCCTCGGGCCTGCTTGGAAGGAGCATAACAGTAATGGAAGAAGTCTAGGTCGAACCGACCTAGACGGACATGGCAAAGGATGATGAAAGTGTTCATGAAACGGATGGCGTTAGGCGGGAGTTGATGTAAAGGAAGCCCATACCACTTGCATATTTGGAGTAGCTCAGGGTTCAAAGAAAAGCGGAGTCCAAGTTTGAATTGAATCTCGAAGAAAGTGTAGCAGTTTTCAGGTGAATGGTCGTATTTATCAGAGGGAGAGGGGATATAGAACGACCAACCAGCAGGTCGACCGATTCTTTTGGGTTTGTACCAGCTGTTGGAGAGAGAAGTAGAAGAAGGACGCTTTGTAGAGGCTTTGGAAGGGTTTTTGCTCGAAGATATTTTGGAAGGAGAGTTCGATGGACCAGGCTGAGTAGATGTGGGGAAGGTAGGTTGAGAAGAGATGACCTCGTCCTCCTTTGGCTCATCTAACGAGCCAAAGGCAGGTCGACGATGGCGGATGAGAATATTATCCATGGTATCTCTGGAGTTAAGAGAAGAAACGCGAGCTGTGAAAACGATGGTGGGAATGGTATCGTCGGGGCGAAGCATAGAGAGAGGAACAGCTTCGAGTGCAGAGGGAAATATGTGAATCGAGTCAGAGGAGGTGGTCGAAGTAGCAGAATCTGAAAAACAAAAAAGAGAACAATATCAAGAAGGGGAATTTCGAAGATAAGGAAAGGAGGAGAGGAGAAGGTTTTCAAAGCTAGGGTTTTTTCTGGAGAAAAACGGTTTTGAAAAATTGCAGAGGAAAAGCAAAATTCACAACGATCAACAAACAAATCACAATATTCAGAGCACAGATTCAGGATAAAATGCGCAAAGCTAGAAAATTCAACAAGCAAATTCAAGATACCCAATTCAAAAAAAAAAAAACAAAAACGCAAAATCTGAGACAGGGAAAACGTAAATTCAAGCGAGGGACAACTTACACATGGTCGCGAATGAAGAAATTGAGAAAGCCCGAAGAGTGCGAGAGGAATTGTCGAGAAGAAGAAGCTAAGGTTTTGCAGAGAAAACACAAAGTATAAAGAGTTCGAAAATTGCAAAGGTGGAAAAACTCAGAAAAAATCGTTAAGTGTTGAATTTATACCTTGGAAAGTTAAAGGGTTGAAAGATGAGCACCGTTGGATTAAAGTCAAATCATACGGTGGAGAGCATTAACTCACACGGCAGTTAAAGTGGGCGCGTTATGCGAGAAGGCGCAATAATTAAACCGGCTTACAGGAGTGACGCGTGGCAGAAAAGCGGGCGCGACAGAAAAGACGTGTGACAGGCAACTTTATTGTTGGGAATCAAAGAAGATTTAACTGAAAAAATGAGCAGGAAACTCACTAGGTGGTCGATGTCTGACATCAGGCCATCCAGGAAAGCGAAGGGCACAAATTCACTCTTAGATCGAGTCACCCAGACTCGAACAGAGTGGAGGGGACTAGATGATATAGGATATTATACCCACAAGGCTTAATCGGTTGGCTGAACCGGTCGAAGAGGCCATACAGTGAAGAAACCATGCTGAATGGCGGGAAAGTCGGCCAGTCAAGCAGTCGACCAGTCAAGCAGTCGGCCAACCCATCACCCGACCAGATAAGCGATCGAGCAACTTAGTCGACTTCAATCGGTTGACCACTTCGCGGACTTAACATAGCATAGATCGGCCTAGTCACAGGCGCGCGAAAGTGCCTCTAACAGAATTTCAGAGGAATATTCATCCCATGTGGAGGAGGACACGTGTAGAGAACTTATTGGTTGATGGCGACAACCACCTCTGACAACTCCCAACATCCCGCGCCACCTCTGACATGTGTGCGGTGTGTCAGAGTACGGACGGGCAGCTGGGGCAGCCAACTCATCAAATCCGGGCAGCCTTAGGTCGGGTATTTCACTCCTATATAAAGGGGGTGAGCCTTTCTTCCTAAAACACGATTTTTCCATTACTCAATTCCAGTATACTCATACACATACTGACTTAAGTATCAGAGGCTCTTCACCGGACACAACCCTCTGTGTGAGAGTTATTTGCAGGTTTCCGGCGTTCTACTGGTGAGGAAAAGAATCGATCTATCCCAAACCGGAGCAGGACGCTCACACTTGCATTAGTATATATGCGCAGCTGAAATTCCTTAATTCACGTAGTTTGTCATGTGGTATATATTGTGTTTATGTTAGTATATATATTCATGATATGTTGCACTGAAGAAAATGTCTACCATCAAAAAATTATATCTTCCTCTCTTTCTTTCTTTTATACATAAAAGTATATATATAGTTTAAAAACATATTATAACAACTTACTTAATATAAACCATATATATACACAACAACAACAACAACAACAAAAATCAGTTCATGCTAAATATAAACTAATTTTACTGTCATTTATCGATTAGAATCAATTAAAGGAAAAATCTATCCGCCCATTAGATTGTGGTGTTCAGACGAACTACATCAACGGTATTCTACATCGTCTCTGAGTCGGAAAAAATTTTAAAAGGTAATGTCCACATCCTAACTATAGATTCCGTTGCGTTAGGATTTATTTCGATAAGTTCAATATTGTGCATGTTGTTTGACGTTCCTCATAGAAACCAACATTAAGCTCCAACATTAGACGTGCATAAGAGTTAGTTTTGCCCTAGTATGGGCAACGACCTACAAATTAGGTCCTACAGTTGCTTATTGTTGAGCGTGAAAACCTAGTGCCTTTCTCGCCAGTTAAGTAGTCAGTTGAGCAGCAATTATAGAAAGTCAGTTGAGCAGTAATTATAGATGGCCAGTTGAGTAGTCGTTATAGAAAGTATACTTATTTATACGCCTTTGTGATGTGTTCTATCATAATAGATGTATGCTTATGTTGTGATGTGTTTTTATCATATTAGATGTATGCTTAGGTTCGCGATGTGTTTATCATGCCAGAGGTACGTTTAGTTGGCGATGTTGCAGATATAGTTAGTCAGCTAAGCAACATTTATAGCTAGTCAGTTGAGCAACCATTTATAGTTAGTCAGTTGAGCAGCCATTTATAGTCAGTCAGTTGAGCAGCCATTACAGTTAGTTAGTTGAGCAACCATTATAGTTAGTTGAGCAATAATTATAGTCAGCCAGTCGAGCAGTCATTATAGTTAGTCAGCTGAGCATAAGTTAAGTTATTGTCATCCAATCGAGCATCAATTATAGATAGCCAGCTAAACAACAGTTATAGGCAGTCAGCGATGTAGCAACTATAAATAGTTTGTCGTCTTAAGTGTTCATTGGATGAATGTTTAATATATTAGTAATATGTTCATCATCATATCATTTTATGTCGTCCCAGTAAGTACTTGCATATATGCCGATGTCATGATATGTTGTTATATTAGCTGTATATTTCAGTATTGGTTCGGCGGAGCACGCGGATTATTTATGCTCACGACCCCACTAACCATTTTTTAGGTGACGGTGTCGAGCGTGGAGCGTGAGCTGATGATGTGGTGGTGGTCATAGCAAGGATGTCTTTAGTAAACATGTCATGTATATTTTAACATGTTTGAGTTGTTATGCTTTGTTGATGCATGCTTACATTTGCTTCTGCACTCAGTATTTCAGTATCTAGAATTTCAGTCTATGCATGCTTAAATTCTGAGATGTTTAGAGTAATGAATTATACCCGGTTGCATGTCTAGTAGTTCAAAGATATTAAAGATTAAAGATTTAAGATTAAAGTTGTGTAGCATCCCGCATATTAAAGTTAAAGTATTTTCAAAAAATTAATATGAGTTTTCGAAAATTAAAACAGAGCTTTCCTTTTATAGCGCGAAAAATTGACTCTGATTTTAGTAAGTCTAGGCGGGGGGTTACAGTTGGTATCCGAGCCACTTAGTGGTTCTGTATACTAAATTTTAGTAAAAGATATGATCACACCACACTCACACCACGCCGACTCCGAGGTACGTCAGATGTACAACCTTTATTATTTGCGAATGCATATATAATTATAGTCAGAATATTTCAAGGGCGTACGACTCCTTCGATTAATGATTTGAGAATTCTAGTCAGAACTCTAGCCAGAACTTAGAAGAATCAAGTGTAACCGGAACTCTAGCCAAGCTAGGAGTTTTCGAAATTTATAAGAAAATCGTTAAAGTATAGTGTAGCTATTTCTTAATCGGCTATACTGTTCCAGTCGAAATTTCAGGAGAGTTAGATATTGTGTTCCTCACCGCTTTAAATAATTTACTATGTCTGAGGTCCATATGTGATTAAATTAAGGATCGAGACGGATGAGTGATACCGTATTGGTCAATATTTCAGTTATGAATTGGATGTGTGCGATTCGGGCCCGTCCTAAGTCTAGCGTCCAGATGAGTGGGCGATGCCAAGTCTGGATTTCTGTGGGAGAGGACCCCCAGAAGGTGCACAAGATTATCGGATTATCGATAGTCCCATAGTTAGCCTATCTACTGGTACATATGCAAATCTCTGGTGGGCTTCGTACTAAGAGAAGTACTACCCGACCCACTACAGAGTGAAAATAGAGCACCAGTTTCTGGCCCTGAAGCAGGACGACAAGACAGTGGATGAGTACGAGCGCGAGTTCACTGACCTCGGTTTCTTTGTCCCCCACATGATCTCAGATGAGGAGCAGAGGTCCCGCCGCTTTCGTTGCGGTCTTGGCGACTAGATTCACCACCATCTCGCCGCCCACGGCCCGCTATTGTATGCTGAGATCGTCACTAGGGCTCAGAAAGTCGATGTGAGCTTTGGGTTGGCAGCTAGACTTACGCCAGCCAGCTGAGCAGCAGCCGCGGTACCAACGCCACCCCAGCAAGCCCCAGGCCAAACAAGAGGAGTTATTGAGATCGTGACGGGAGAGGAGATAGATGGAGGAGGGAGGCCCCAGCTCAGATAGCCCAACCACTACAGCCGGTTCCACCCGCCTGCACCACATGCGGACACCATCACCCAGGATGTTACAATAGTACGGGAATATACCAACGACAGACCGCAACAGTTGCCAGAAGATCCGATAAAAGCCTAGAAGCAAAAGAAGAACCAACCCTCTCTCATGCGAAAGTTAAAGACCATAACACTTGAGAGTCTGCGTTTTGGATGACGAATGCATTCGAGAGAACGGTTCATTACCGAAACAGTTGATAAATGACATTTTGCATAGACACCGTACGATCTTGTGCTGACACAAGTGTAATTCGCCAACGTACCATGATAATATTTAAGAGAGAAGGTTTTGCAGTCAAGAGTGGAATGGTGGACGATCGGAAAGAGACCCGAGTATTCTAGCCTAGGATTGAACTTAAGTTTTGAGGTAAGACTATAGATGTTGTCTCGAACTAATTTCAGTTGAGTCTATGTAGTACCTGTTTCTAGTGTATAATAGTCACTTTTTCGGGTGACCATAGTGGCTTGAAATAAGAGTCACTAAGTCGGATATACCTTGGAGGCTTGAAACTGGACGGGGACAAACATAGTTCTCCATATGAGATGGCTTATGATTGCCAGAAGGAATTGGCTCCGAGTCACGGGTACACCGCACGCAGGTAGTGCATGCTAGTATTCCACGCCCGAGGGCCCCGAATTGTTGTTGTGCCACATTGCTACATGCCACGTGCAAAGTATCGCGTAGTCATGTGCTGGTACGGTATAGAACCGGGTAGAGGCCAAGTGTCCTTATGCCCCCAGATTCTTATGGAGTTCCAGCGTATTCCATCAGAGTATATACCTGATTTATTAACCAAGTGTCTATAAATCCCAGATTCTGATGGAGTCCTAGCGAATTCCATCTGAATGTTCACATGATACCCGGCTAAGTGTTTGGGAGTGAGCAATGGAATCCCAGTGAATTCCATCTGAATGTGCACACGATACCCGACCAAGTGTTCGGGAGTGAGCAATAGAATCCTAGTGAATTCCATCCGAATGTGCAGACGATATCCGGCCAAGTGTTCTAGAGTGAGCAATGGAATCCCAGTGAATTCCATCCGAATGTGCACACGATACCCGGCCAAGTGTTCGGGAGTGAGCAATGACCTGCAAGTAGGTCCTACCAGTTACATATCACCTGGTAGAGATCTCCACCTAACCAGCCTACCCTAGTCAGCCTGGCGTGAGTGCAATAGACCTTGTCTAATCGGGCCAGCCTGATCAGCCTGACAAGGTAGACATACTTGTCTTATTGGGTAAACCCGATCAGCCTGACTAAGCATACAACAGACCTTGTCTAATCGGAAGAATCCGATCAGCCTGACAAGACAAACTTGTTCGTCTAATCGGGTAAGTCGATCAGTCTGACGAACCGTACAATGGACCTTGTCTAATCGGGCCAGCCCGATCAGCCTGACAAGGTAGACGTGCTCGTTTAATCGGGCAAGCGCGATCAGTCTGACGAAGCATACAACATACCCTATCTAATCGGGAGGCCGATCAACTTGATGCGGTCAACACCTTCGTCTAATCGGGCAACACCATATCAACCTGACGAAGGGTACGGTAAATCTTGTCTAATCGGGTGAAACTCGATCAGCCTGACAAGGTAGACCGCCACAGTTAAGAATTACAGCTCAGTTATCTCTAAATCTAGAAGCGTCGCCATAGCCAGGGTGATGCTGCTAAGTAGGAGAGATAGGATTCCTCTGAAGTTCTAATGTTCTGCCTCTAGGACTTTCCAGAGGCACATAGCAAATTTTGGCGAATTGCAGTGGCATGGCCAAGATCACTAGTAAGAGGAAGACCAAATTTAAAGATAAGAATTATAGTGTTGAATTTTGACTTGTGTTTAAGTTTAGCATTTCCGAGGACGGAAATGTTTTAAGGAGGATAGATTGTAACGCCCAAATAATTACTTACTATTTATGGAGCTCGACTTTATTTCCATAATTAATAAATTTCCTAATTTGATGCAGTTATTATTATTATTTGCATTAAATTGATTAATTAGTATTAACATCTAAGCCATAGAGAATTTATTCAAATTTTAATAATTAAAATCGGATTAATGTAGCCCAAGTATCGGTTCTATTTTAAAACCGAGCCTTGGAATAATCGGAAGTTTATTGAAGCAGACCCAAGCCCGAATAATTAAAATTTTTTAGCCTAATCATTTTCAAGCGAGTCCAATTATTTTAGTCGGTCCATTTTAAGTTAATCGAGTTTATGTTCGAATTAAATGGCCCAAGTTAAATTAATTTCTCTAGCCCGATTATAGGAATTAAAGGCTACCCTCCCAATGACTCCTTATTATTACATAACAATCATAGAACTGGCCTGAACCTCCTCCTTGATCCCTCGGCATGACGCCCAATTCGTTCGCAAAAGGATGACTGATCTACGCCATTCTCTAGGCCCAGGTTTTCTAAAGAGTTACAGCATTATTTGCTCTCTTGAACCCTTCACATCGACTTAAAGATGTCATGAAATAGAAGTCCTAATTTTACGAGAACACATCATGATCAACGAAAAATTAAGACTTTTAACCCCATCATAAATCTCATTCTACGCGAGAAAAGAAAAGACAAGAGAAATTTCCAAATAACAAAAATTGAATAACCAATAGAAGTCTCAAAGCGAAATTCAAACTTGTCTAACAAGACAAGGGAAATAAACAAGGTCTATCAAAAGTAAAGAGGAGCGAAGTTCTAATAAAAGAAAGAACAAATAATCATCTTAAACACGATATTTGGTCAACTGCTCAGCCTTGGTTCTGATCGTCTTCAAACTGGGCCATAGTGTATACCCGTGCGCGACCTCCTTCGCCAAACCTCTGTTGGGCCTGTTGATGCTGCTGCTGTAGAGGTATGGGCAGCTGGGTATTTAGCTGTGGGGGCAGCTGTGGGAGGAGCTGCTGTTGATGAGGGTAAAGCGGCTGCTGCTGCCTTATAGGCTCAGGACAAAATTTGGCAATATGACCGAGACGGTGGCAGTTGTAGCAGTTCCGTGTGCTACCTGACATGGTCCACTGTGGTACTTACCGCAGTTGTTGCAGGGTCCATTGCTAAGGGGGCAGTTGTTGCGATTTTCTGAACCTCCACGTTTTTCCTCCCGGTTATCCCGGTGGGAATCTGCCTTTCTCTTGCCCGAACGAGTGTCAGGCGGCGCAGAGGAAATTGCCTGGGCATGTTGAACAACAGTCTGAGAAGGCTGGGAGGCATGATAATATGAAGGGACTGGAGCTATCGGAATGAGACAGCTCTCTACCTCTTGAGCCCGACTCATAGTGTCGGCGAAAGACATCAGTCCGTGACTCCCCACCAGTTCACGGATCCTCTGATTGAGCCCTTTGAGAAACTTGTGGGCCTTCTTGGCATCGGTATTCACCGAGTCGCCAGCAAAAAGACACATCTGGGTGAAAGTGCGAATATACTCGTCCACGGTGGAGCTGTCCTGCTGCAAATGGTAGAACTCATGCTCCATCCTATCACAAAAACTCTGGGGAAGGAACTTGCCACGCACCATCATTTTCATCTGCTCCCACGTGAGAGCATGAAGCTCCACCTCTAGCCTCCGAGCCCAATGGTCAATCCACCAGTCAGAAGCATCCTCCTTCATCTGATAAGCTGCGAGTGATACACGTTGTCGGTCCGGGAGGGGGAGCACAGCGAAAATCTTATCCAGTTCCTTGATCCACTCCAGTACCGCTGTGGGGTTCTCAGTCCTTGCGAAAGTCGGTGCATTCATTCTCTGAAACTGGACTATGAGCTGGGTAAGGTCCATGGCCGGAGGGGCCTAGTGATGATGACGAGACGGAGAAGGAGATGGGGATGGCTGACGGTTACGATTGTTGCGGGTATACATAACTCTACATTGAATAAGCCGAACAAGGTTTAGCACAAAACACAAACAAAATAATCATAATCTCAGAAGTCTAGAGTTTGCCTTTAAACACTAGAGTTCGATTAAATCCAGGTGGATAGATCCTAAGCCCCGAATAACAGTTACAGCACAAGTAGTTTCATCGCTACATGTGTACAACCTCACAATTCACAAACTACATATTTTCATTAATACTTAAATAAAACACACCTTAAGCAGTGCGGCGTGACGGATATGAGTGGTCATAATACAAGGTCTAAACACATATTCACATATAAACCAGTCTACAGAAATGCAGACTGGCTCTGATACCAAACTGTAACACCCCACTTTGATTTTAAAGAAATCCCGGACTTTTTAAAAATCAGAACAACATTTTTCGAATTCATTTTCGAAAATGTAGGGCATTAACCAAACATATACCTAGTCCAAGTCTTGTCTGGACCCACGGGGATTCATTACCCGATTTCGACAAGGTTTGCATTAACCTATTTCACACCTCATAACATAATATCCCATATGAACAATAGAAACCTCACAAATCAAACCCATGATCATTCAAAGTTCGTAAAAGGGTTTTCCAAATTATTCCCAAACATCAAAACATAACATAGTTCGAAAATAGTTTTCACATGTCCAAAATATAGAAAGGTTCATAACGACCATATTATTAAAGCGGAAGCAAAATGAAACAATAAATAGACCACCCACTCGTCCCTTGTTCCGTCACCCGACCACTGCTTAACCTGCATCAATGACGAGCAGGTGGGGATGAGCACAATAGGAATAGTAGTGCTTACCACTATGCAGTAAACGTTATTTACAATAATGAAACAGTAATCAATAATCAAAAGGTATGGTCTCAGCATGAACATAAATCAATCAACATGTCACATCTCCAATCACAAACACCAATTTCATTACTCATGTGTACACACCTATCATTAGCTACTGTTGGTCTATTCGAGGGCACGCCATGTGACTTAGCTCGTCAACCAGACAATAGGAGTACATGTCGAAAGCACGCCATGTGACTTAGTTCGACACGCATATCGAAAGCACGCCACGTGACTTATTCTGATATGCCTTTTATTAGGACTTAGGGAGACTTGCCTCGCAAGGGCAACCGTACCGTAACTCGACGGGGACAACCGTACCGACGGCCGTAACAGCTCACATCGATAGGCTACATGGTTCACATGCATACATTGATCATACCACAAGAACATAAATAACATTTACGGCATAGCATTTTAATAAAACCCGCCTGGATACTGGATTGATAACTGCAAGATATAATAGACGTAGGTTGAGGCTTGACTCCTCAAACACCTACAATAATCAAGGTTCTAAGATCAACACCTATCTTGGCCTTAGAGGAAATTCACAAGTCATACTTGGTCGAACTTGATTCAACCAAGTTGTTCGTGAAGTCCTGTGAATGTTGGAACTCTAGGACTTAGACTCGGACAACCAACATGGAAGTTCAAGTAAATATCACATAATTAGGTTGATCAAGATGTTGAATGAGTTAGGTTCTGAAACTTTAACATAAAATTTTCCTCTTTGAACTTATAATATCACCAAGTTTCAGCTCTAAACCCATTAAACACAATTTTATAAATTTCAAATACGATATCAGCAAAAACAAGCATAAAATTCAAAGCTCAACCTAACGAACGAATTAGCACATGATATTTTTACTGGAGCAAGTCCAGAATTTAAGGACCAACATATAAAAATTCCAGCAATTCACATAAAATACACAAATTATAAAAATTCATAAAATATTCAGCCGTTTATCAATTTTAATTAAAACCGAACTAATTCCAACTCCGAAAATTCTAATATTTTTATAAGTACACATAAACTAAGCATCTCAGCCAAAATTCAGAATTTTCTAGAAATTAACCAATTTATCATAATTAAAACACTTTACAGCAAAAACTGTAAATAAATTATTTACCATATCAATATCAATCTAAAACTTCTACAAATTTTATACAGCAACCAACTCAGGGAGAAAGATATCATATTAAAATTTCATGAATTTTGGAGCACTAAACAATTTATTTTGAATTTAACATGAATCTGACCAGAAATCACTATAATTTTTAAAAATAGCTACAGACCTCAGAAAATTCTAAAATTTTTAAACGAGCTATATAAATACCAGAGTCATATACAGTTAAAATTTCACATCAAGCGGACCAGTATACAATTTATCATGAATTAAATACTATTCAGCAGCTAGTTCGGTT